>JADBJO010004901.1:57948-65448 GCA_016801955.1 Conus betulinus
GAATTCAACAAGGCATCATTTATGTTTACAATCTTCACAGATACTATGCCATGATATATCAATGCCCTTTTTACAAGATTGAACAGCTTTTCTGGCTCGACCAAATTCCTTCTTCCCTACCCACGCCTTGATCTATACAAAACAAGCGTAGCTTCCTCTGGACCATATGTCTGGAACTCACTTCCACCGAATCTACAAAATGGAATACTTTTAAAACTTTTCAAGACACATTTGTATGAACATTCTATGTCTCGGTAATTTAATAATTCGATAAGAATTATCAGCGCCCATTCGCAAAGTCTTATGTGAACCATACTTTGAATACATCGTGTAAACATATAGTTAAAAATCCGTTAAAATCGCTCATCCCCACCCCCACTCTGTCTGCCACCCCCTTTTCTCCTCCCACTGCCTACCATTCTCTCTTCTCCACCCTCCTCTAACCTCTGTCTGTAGTTTTGTTTCTTTGTAAGTTTCCTTCTGTTTCGCCATCCCCCATCTCATTAGTACGTTTATGAATAGTTCGCTTGTCATTGTAGAATTGGATTACAATATTGCTATGTTGGATTGCCAGTATGAATTATGTGTGTCGAAATAGTGTATGCATGACAAGGACAGATTGTAAGACTAGGCTTTGGCCTAAAAATCTTCATCCTTCCGTATTAAAGATCAATCAATCAATCAAATAATCTCTCTCTCTCTCTCTCTCTCTCTCTCTCTCTCTCTCTCTCTCTCTCTCTCTCTCTCTCTCTCTCTCTCTCTCTCTCTCTCTCTCTCTCTCTCTCTCTCTCTCTCTCTCTCTCTCTCTCTCTCTCTCTCTCTCACGGGTCACACAACATGCCTGCCCCTCAACCCACCTCCCGGGGAAAGAATTTTCCAACAGAGCATTCTTAAAAGCCAAGAAATATAGTATGTAAGTGCTAACATCAGGGCGTGGACTCGGAAATCACTCATAAGTAATACGAAAAAAGCATAAAATCACGCAATGCCTCACCACAGAATTCATCATAGAAAAAATGAAGCAATGGCACGAGTGTCATCCATATCAAACCAAACAACCATAGCTGTACACAAGAACAACATCAGTCATAACGTAACATAACAGAAAACCTCATCAGTGGCACAGCATGACAAAACTCAAATAAGTACAAAATGATAATGCCTCCAGCAAGAAGTGAAGTCTTATAGGCACAAAGTGCAAAAACCAACAACAGTATTTAGTACTGTAACACCATCCCATATCACGGGAAGCTTTCTAATATGTGTGTCGACTTATTTAAGGCAGGATTGAAGTCGACAAAGAAAAGAAGACAGCATGGGCTACAGAGAAATCAGGTTGGTTGCGCCTGATATGAGTTCAACAGTAAATGTGAACTCTTGGATGGGCAAAGTCCATCTGCGCGGGGACTGATTTTATCTTTGAATGTTTGCAAAAACAAAGTCAAAAGCCTGTGATCTGTTTGCAAAATAGATTTCCTGTCCATCAAAAACCGTGCTGACTTTTCGAGACCCCATGTAATAACCGAAAAACAGTGAGTCAGCTGGAAGATCTCATAATGAAATATCGGCATGAGTGTCTTGCCATTGATTAACAACAACATTAGCCATTATCCCGATAGAGAGGATGTAATGGTGGCCCGAAGACAAAGGTTCCACAAGCCGAACGATATCCATAGCGACCTTTTCAAATGGAATGGAAACAGTTGGCATTTTGTGAATTCAGATTGGCAATTGAGGCCGAACGTCAGTCAGAGTGGGACTGTTATTTTGAGCTGGCGACAAGTTGCCCATAACAGCACGAGATGATGGACAGCGGGGCTCAGTTTACGCCTGACACACTGCACTACGGAGCCCTGGGTTCAGTTCTGTGCCATTGCACTGGGGTAGGAGGAAACACGGCCATGTCATGACGGAGAGGGCTGTTGGCCTGCGCTTGTTTTTCCACCACCATTAGATTGTTCGTCTTTCGATTTGTCTGACTTTATTCAAGTTTAAAAGGCTGTGCCAGTCTTGAATAAAAGTTACTCTGTGTTAGGTTTTCTTATGGAGCGAGAGTTACCTTGCTTGTTTATTGTTTACTGCCATGAAGGGTAAACAACTGGAGGGAGATTTCAGGTGACTCCATCAACCTCGCCTGTTACCTGCGATCCAGATTTTCCTCTTCGTTGACTGCTAGCTGTTGAACCTGAAAACATATCATGAAAGGTCCACAACGCTGCCTACATTCGATTTTTTCAGAGGGCATATTAATTTATGGTGTTGGACCACAAAGTTGAAGACACGGTATTGCCGACAACACACATACTTAACTTATTCAATAGGGGCTACCCCTGAGAGAGAGAGAGAGAGAGAGAGAGAGAGAGAGAGAGAGAGAGAGAGAGAGAGGAGAGAGACAGAGACAGAGACAGAGACAGAGAGATTGATGCACTAGCACTGTGATCAAATCCTTGTCCACAGAAAGACGCACAGCCCAGACAGACGCCCAGTGGACGGGTGGAACTGCTCAAGAACAGAGTGGTCAAGGTTCAAACCTCACCTTCAGTGTAATTTGGTTCCAGAGTGTGAGGGAGGAGAAGATGAAGAATTCTGCTACCATTCAGCGTGCCCCCCCACAGTGAGGGATTTCTCGTTAATGAAAGGTAAACTACGATTTAAAACAAATAAACGAACGTACAAACAAATACAGACAAACATAAAACAAAACTCTCTCCCCCTCTCTCTCTCTCTCTCTCTCTCTCTCTCTCTCTCTCTCTCTCTCTCAGACACACACACACACACACACACACACACACACACACACACACACACACGCGCGCGCGCGCGCGCGCGCGCGCGCGCATGTAAACACGCACACACGCACGTACGCATGGCAGTAGTACAGTAGATTCGTCCTGATATCATGTTCTTTGAGGAAATGAATATTAAACAGAGAACATGTAACTAATAAAAGAATACAATAAACTAATCGGATAGAGAACACCGTTCTTCCAGTCCATTCCAAACACACTAGGATGATTCGTCGATGAGATCTCACGTTCTCCTCATCATGACCACACCATGATGGCACCAACTAGGATCCCCAGGCCATGTAACCAAAACCTCACAGACCAATCTGATCCTGATATTTCTACTCCTCCCCCCCCCCCCTCCCCCTACAGTATGAAACAGTCCAGTGATATAGACTGTGGTTGCTTTATTTATAATTCTTCACAACTAACTTCCCAGCAACATGTTGCAGTGAAAAATGGGTTTGATGGAAACAAATAAATACTAATGGAGCCAAGAAACTCAATTTATTGAAGATGCCTTCTATTCCTGCCGCAAAACTGCCCCCATTTTGGAACCAAGAAAAAATCTCACCATTTCCATTTATTGTTTCTTATAGAGCTACACACAGAGTACTAAGGGCCTTGCAGTCCTCGACAGAAACGGAATTGCTCACTAGCAGACGACGATTCGATCTAAAAAAAAAAAAAATCAAGAGATGCTCACGAAAGAACGAAAACAGTTGAACAGCATTATGCTGAAGTGTCGTTAACCCTACAAAAGTTCAGACATTGGTCTGTACTCTCAACAATAAGACATCGGGACAAGTATCTTCACCAGTTTCCTGCAATGGAATATGAACTGAATCAAATGACGACCTGCAGTACATGCTTTGATAGAACACTGGCCTGATCTGTATAACATATGTTAAGAATATTGTTCTTAAACGCAAAAGGGGCCTGTCGCCATGAAAGCAACGGCGGCTAAAGGCACCGAAGAGCAGCATCTCTACTGCTGTGCACAGTGTGACTGATTATGGATTAGCGCTTACAATGCTGTGTCCAAGGGCAATTTTCTGAAACTGGAATGGATTCATAATAAAGCAACGAGCTTTAACCTAGGAACTAGGACGGAGACACCAGTTGAAACTATGCCATACTTACTTGACTTCTTTTTCATGCAGGTCAGAGAAAAGCTAGAAGAGATGAAGGTATATTTCAGGACACCTCAAAGTCCCCCAAACCCACTACATGTGCAGGTCAATGAAACGAAAGACCCATGTCAAGGATATGCAAATCATGGATGGGACAGACGGAAGACAATACGCAGTTTGTGTGCCAGGTATTAGAACTCAAAGAAACAAAGGAATCGGGAAAGTATCCAGACTACTTCAAACACCTCTACAAAATTGCCATCACTCATGATCTTGAACGGTCGAGAATAACCGCCAGGTAAACAGAATGAAGAAAGTCAGATACAGATGGAAAACCTCAGCATAAAAACACATGTTGTTGGCACATTGCGACTGATGTCTCCCATCACCAAAGATACGGCAGGCTGAGGAAACAGTGAAGCAAATAGCCAAGCTATCCAGGAAGATAGTGGTGCACACAGCTTAACAACTTCAAGTCTAACAATGGAGGTAGACGCAGAGACACAAAACTCGACTGGCTGTCATCCGCAGATCAGCTAAGAACACAACAAACCATGGTACTGACTGACTTTTTTTAACCTTCAGCTAAGAACACAACAAACCATCATACTGACTGGCTTTATAAACCTTCTTCAGAAAGCAGAGATTGGAATAGGAAATCCTGCTGGGCGTGAAGTAAGATGCTGCCTTCCAATTAGTGGTGCAACAACTACCAGTGTTACAATGGATGCAGAAACAGTGACATACGCAGCCCACTCACTTTCATCCACAGACCAGCTAAGAACTCAACAAACCATCATACTAACGGACTCCATGAGCCTGCCTCAAAAGGTAGAAAGTCGAATGGGAAATCCTCTTTGGCATGAAGCCCTTCCATTGCAGGGATTCATATGGGGTGTACCAAGGACATGCAGGTGTCAAAGAAAATGAGAGAGAGCAGACACACTGGCAAATATGCCATCAATAAGAACTGGATTACAGCCTGCCTGATCAAATGTAATATGAAGCCTAAACAAACGAGATCAATAACAGTGCCATAGACCACATATCACAGCTCAACTGCAAGAAAAGGATTCGCCGTTTTTTGTGTAGGCTAGGATGCTCTGCTTGTTGTGCTCTTGTAAGCGACGCAATTGTGTGGAGAGCCTGTAGATTATGCATGTGAGTGTGTTTGTATTGGTGTGAGTGTGTGTGTGTGTGTGTGTGTGTGTGTGTGTGTGTGTGTGTGTGTGTGTGTGTGTGTGTGTGTGCGCGCGCGTGTGTGTGTGTGTGTGTGTGTGTGCGCGCGCGTGCGCGTTCGCGCGCGCGTGCACACCCGCGCCTGCGCACTCGTGTGTGTGTGAATATGTGCATACATGCATATATATATATATATATATATATATATATATATATATATATATATATATATATATACTATATATATATTAGTTTATTGTAATTTAGTCCCTTGCGGATTCATTCCAAGAACTGACCCTCAGCACTTGTGTCTTAAGAGATTATCTTTTTATATGTTCTATTTTTCACAACAAAATGTAGCTTGTTTCGCTCTTTCATGATTTTCTTTTGCTTCTTAGGTGGCACTTTGGTTGCTTTTTTGAAAACTCAACAAACATACTACGGCATTGCACACCAGTCTTTTTCTGCAATAGCATTCTTCTTAAAACCGAAAAGGCAGAGGAGTCAAATTACCACTGTCTGCGGTCACTGAGGGAAAAACAATCAGGTTTGGAAATACCGGTATCTAACCAGGAGTTATATGTTAGTGAGCTTCCTCTCCAGTGGAAAATTGTCTCTCCATTGGAGACTATAAGCTTGCTGAAGATTCATTTTGAGAAGCATTTATTATACCCCATTCACCCACTCAAGCACATACTGTTAGTTAGGCAGACTTATCTACCACTGCAGATATGAAGGCTAATCACCCCCTATTTTTACAATCTAAAACACAAGAGCAAGCTTTGATTTTAATTCAACACACACATATACATATATATATATATATATATATATATATGTGTGTGTGTGTGTATTGACCAGTCAGATTGTTCCATATCTTTTGATCTCCCCTTCCATTCTTAAATGGATCCTCAAGCATAGGCTCAAAGATTGTCTCTTACATTTTATACTGTTTGCGTAATGTTTTTGGTTTACGACAACTTTTTTCTCTCCACACTCGTTTCGTTTAATTCTACTACCTTTCGCTGGCTGCTTTGGGGGTGCTGTTGGATTCTTTTTCGAACCCTTGGCGGTCGGCACACCACAGAATTATGGACTGTGGTGTGTCTCTATTTGACGTCAAGAGCACAAACGCAATCACCCGTGTCTCCCTAATGGGTCCGATCCAGCAGACGAAGGCCTCGGAGCAGACGACACATACAGATCTGCCTTTGAGAGGAATTGCGATAGTTACCTCATGCAGCTAGTGAAGGGTTTTCATATTCATGATACACATTTTCCCATTTACTTCATCTTATTTTTCCCCTCAATTTCAAATCTTTGCCAAGTCATTACTATAATGATGGAAGAATTGTTAACCTGCACTTGGTTTCCCCCACTATCTAATTGTTCAGCATTATATTGTTTGGACAATCAGTGGGTGATTGCATCTCTTAGGAGATCCAAGGAAAGGTTGTTCTGCACAATTCTTAGCCACTGGCGATGCTTGGGTTATTGAACAACAGAGCTGACCACTCAGACTGTTCCATATCTTTTGATCTCCCTTGCATCCTTAAATGGATCCTCAAGCATAGGCTCAAAGATTGTCCCTTGCATTTTGTACTGTTTGCGTAATGTTTTTGGTTTTCAACAACTTTTTTCTCTCTCACACTTTCGTTTTGTTTAATTCTACTACCTTTCGCTGGCTGCTTTGGGGGTGCTGTTGGATTCTTTTTCGAACCCTTGGCGGTCGGCACACCATAGAATTATGGACTGTGGTGTGTCTCTATCTGATGCCAAGAGCACAGACACAAACATCCGTGTCTCCCTGATGAGTCTGATCCAACGGACGAAAGGCCTCGGAGCAGGCGATGCATATAGATCTGCCTTCGAGAGGGATTGCGATACTTTCCTCATGCAGCTGGTGAAGGGTATTCATATTTATGATATACATTTTCCCATTTACTTCATCTTAATTTTGTTTTCTCTCAATTTCAAATCTTCACCAAGTCATTACTATAATGATGGAAGAATTGTAACCTGCAACCTGCACTTAATTTTTCCATTATATCACTACTTATATGTTATATATAGCATATATATATATATATATGTGTGTGTGTGTGTGTGTGTGTGTTGTGAGCATTTGGGGACACAGAACGTACACACAGAAATACCTTCTTTTTTTTTTTGCGAGTGTTCACGTCACACAAATGTGGAGAAAGGGGTGGGCTCTTCTTAAACGTTTGATAAAACAGAGTCATCAAATACATTTGAAGGAAAAGAAGATATATTTGACCAAGTTAAACAAACACCTAGCTCAGACTGACATTGATGATGAAATCATAGCATCTGAACTGGATGACGCAATAGCAATTGGAAAAAAATCGTCATCGGCTAAATGGCTACTGCATACTCACTAT
>JADBJO010004901.1:72948-90448 GCA_016801955.1 Conus betulinus
TTATTCCTGAATATTCTGATGTTATGAAACCACTGAGAAATCTGACGCAAAAAAAGATGCTGAATGGAAATAGAAATCAACAGAGAAAAGATGCTGTCAAAGAACTCAAGTCATGTCTGACAATCAGTACTACCATGGAGTACTACAACCCTGACATGGAAACAGAGTCATTGTTGATGCCAGTCCATTCGGATTAGGTACACTTTTAACACAAAGAAACAAAGATGGCGTGTCTCACATTATCGCTATGCAGGTCGTGCTCTCACAGATGTCGAATCACGCTACTCCTAAACACAGAGAGACAGGCTTTTGCTGTGGTTTGGCCATGTGAACATTTTCATCTCTACATGTTTAGGCATCCATTTAAAGTGATCTCAGACCACAAGCCACTGGAAAGCATCTACAAAATCCAACTTACAGGATTTCAACACGCCTCGAGACATGAATTTCCATCTGCAGACGTATGATGTTGTTCTACAACACAAGCCTGATGTAGACAACTCTGCTGATTTTCTCAGCCGTCATCCAGTGAAAACTGCTGACAACCAGACAGCACATGAATCAAAAGTCACTGAGGAATGCATCAAGTTTCTCGTTGACAACACGGCGCCCAAAGCCATGAACTTAGATACAAACCAAAAAGGTAACTAAAGATGATCCAACACTTCAAGCAGTGAGAACAGCCATCAAGACCAACATCTGGCATCCACCCAACGACTGTGCAGTTGATGTATCTTCATTTCACATCTTCAAAACAGTTCAAGATGAGCTACCACAGTGAAGACCATGGCATTCTTCTTCGAGGAGATCGCATTGTAATCCCAAAAGCTCCTCAACAACACACAGTAGATACTGCATATCAAGATCAGCAGGGAATAGTGAAAACAAGGAATCCTTTCCGTGACAAAGTTTGGTTCCCACACGTGGACAGAACAATGGAAACAAAGGTGAAATCTTGTCTTGCTTGTCCGCAACCCTTACGTAACCCTATCAGCCACTGAAGATGACATCATTTCCTCGTCAACCCTGGTCTCAGGTCAGTCTTGACTTAACAGGACCAATTCCTTTTAGAGAATAATTCATGGTTGTCACTGATGAATACTCAAGTATTCCAGAAATGGAAACTGTCCGCAGTACAAGCGCAAATACTACAATTCCAAAAACTTGGTGCACGACACAGCATACCTGAACCAGCAATGGATGCCCATTTTACAGTCCTGACCTCACAGAGTTCTCTCATTCTTGGGACTTTCACCACCGCAGAATTACACCTTTATGGCTTCAATCAAATGGTGGTGTGGAAAGATGGATGTCGATGCTGAAGAAAACTGTCCAAGCTGCCCAGGTGGCAGGAAAAGTGTGGCGACAAGAACTCTCCAAATCCCTTCGCAATTACCGTGCTACTCCACAAAGCAACACAGGGTGTAAGCACTGCAGAGTCTTGTACAGCAGGAAGATGAAGATCCAGCTTCCAGAAAGTGACAGCAAACCCACAAAATCCCAGCAACCGGATAAGGAAATCCGTCATCATGACTAAGTCCGGAAGCAGATGTGAAATTAACTCTGACCATCGACATCATGTATGCGAATCAGAAATCCAAGTTGGTGGCGCTGTTCTTGCCCGCCAGAAGAGAGAAAATAACTGAACTCCTTATTATTCTCCAACAGCTCTTCAAGTCACAGCAAGAAAAGGTTTCACATTGACTGCAGGAAATGCTGACAAAAAATAACGCGCAACTCTTCTGTATTCAAGAAAGTCACCCAGCCTTCATCTCCAGCTGGCAGAAGGAAAAAGAAATCCCAGCCACTGCTGATGATGACTCAGCAGACCCTGTCAAGTCTGATGCTGAGCGAGTGGATCCAGTCGTGTCTACTGCTGAACCCGATGAGCCGGAAATTGATCAGCCCAGCATAAGCAGCCAAGTCCCAGAGAAAACACAGCATTCGGGAAGAGTTCGGAAAAGGCCAGCACATCTCACAGACTTTGTGACCAAATGAACAGATTTCTTTTAAGTGCATATGAAGATTTGAAGAATTTACAAACAATCGAGAAGAGGATCTTGTGCACTGCATGATTTCTGTCTTATCACATACTTTCACATGAAGAATTTCTTTCTTTTTTTTTTTCTTTTTTGAAATGCATAGCATGATAATCTATTGCATATTTCTTCATACAAAACATATACATGTGTACTAAAATGCACGCATTCGATCTACTTATGTCTTGGGATGTTAAACAATCCTCGTTTAAGTGTATATATTTACATACTATTTATTTAATCTGACACATTCCTCGAAATTCATGGTCACACGAATCTGTGCAAGAACATTTTAAAAGTCAACAATGTATATTTTTGTTTTTCAAATTGGAGGAATGCGATGTCCATTTGTTTATTTTGGATACAGATCTAATCATAAGACATTATGATCATTAAGCGCGCAAATTTGAGAATCTGGATAGATTTTACGTTAGAAACGGCGATCGCAGTAAGTAAATATATCACTGTGTGTGGCTTGCACAGAGTCAAGATATTGATTTGTACGAATCTACGACGACTCTACGGCAGGGATGAACTTTTAGGGTTCTTTTCGAGAAAAGAACGAGCTCTGAAATGTATTATAACCAATAAAAACAAACACATCACGTTATTGTACAGATTCATCATTCGTCATAGTATGACAAGACTATGAAGGTTAACTAAAGCCATTGTATATTGTGCGTTTTAGCATATTTATTTTCTTTCTCAAGACAATGTTTTTATTCGCAATGCTTGGGAACTAAAAGAAGGTTCACTGGGCGACTGTATTTTGTCTTACCACAATAAGGAATTAACTTTTTGTATTGCCATGGACTATAAAAAGAAATGATGCTGTGCATGAAAAGACTGATAAAACATGCAAAACCAACAACAGGAAAAGGCTGGGCATGTGGAAGTGAGAAACAAATCACAGATAATATGGCAGCCCAAACAAGGACCACCCTGCTTCAATCCACAGGCACTCGACATATGATGCTGCTCTGAATCCAGAGGATGAAAGAACAGAACAGCTCGGGCAACCTGAAAACAAATCATGATGTGGTCATGGGGATGAAAGAAAGATAACAGCTCGGACAACCTGAAAGCAATCAAGATGTGGTCATGAGGATGAAAGAAGAGAACAGCTTGGGCAACCTGAAAGCAAATCAAGATGTGGGTCATGAGGATGAAAGAAGAGAACAGTTCGGGCAACCTGAAAGCAAATCAAGATGTGGTCATGAGAATGAAAGAAGAGAAAGCTCCTCGGGCAACCTGAAAGCAAATCATGAGGGAGATGATAAGAAGAGAACAGCTCGGGCAACCTGAAAGCAAGTCAAGATGTGGTCATGAGGATGAAAGAAGAGAACAGCTCGTGCAACCTGAAAGCAAGTCAAGATGTGGGTCATGAAGCAAAGCGCTCACATGAAGAACTGCCTGGCCAAGGGAGACAGAAAGTGAGTGTCCCAAGGGATTAAGGATCTTCCACAGCAAGGCAGGCAAGAATCTTCAGTATTCACAGCAAAGAAAACACTATTAACAGGAAGGCAGCGTACTATTCAGATCCTGCAAATGACGGACCAATGGATTTCCCAGCGAGCTTCCAATTCTAGGTGGTGACAGCTCTCTAATTCTATGTGGTGACAGCTCTCTAATTCTCTGTGGTGACAGCTCTCTAATTCTACGTCAAGAAGTGAATATATCAACTGGATCGATGTGAGCGGAAACTATGCAGGAAATGGCATCATCCGAGCTGAGGTGACAAATCAATGAAAAACTGCGAGAGACTGCGAAGAGGCCGCCATCTTGAATTTGATCACTCCCCATTTTGCTTCCCAAGACGGTCTGCTTAGAGCATTGTGGACATTATAAAAGCATCCGTCTCACCATCCAAGCAATGAAATCGATGGTGAAAGTATCACAGAAACGTTGAATTCATGTCCAGGGAGAACGATTGCCGAAAAGCACGCTGAATTCCACAGTCAAAGGAAAATGCCTGAACATAATCAGCCTATGCACTGTGTTTCAGAGAGAGTAGATATGAACGTTGCAACTACAGTGCACTGACTCAATGGAGCGTTCAAAAGAGTGTGGATCAGTGCATTGTTGGGCCACAATTAAGAAATATATAATGGACCGAAAGTTGATTTAACCCATCAAGCATTTGCACACAAAGGCAGATAGCATGAAACGTGTTCAAGACACGGTGCAATTTCAATGCTTCAATAAGCTAGTTGAGTCGTTTTTCACTCAGTAGGAACATGGACGACGGTCTGTTAATTTGTTCTGTGTGTTTCTCGTCTCTCCTCCCACCCTCCTCTCTCAGTCCATCTGATCAACACACATGACCTTTATCATTCTGGTCCCCAGTGCTTCTCCAGTGATGGATGGTGCGATGGAAGGGAGGACTGTGTGAAGGCAGAGGACGAATTGGGCTGTGATCGATTCACCAAGTGTACGATCCTTAATCACTGGAGAAAGCGACAACCCCCTCCAGCAACCCTTCTCTTTGATGGATATGGAATAACCGGTTTTTGTGGACGTCTCTGCTGAAGTCACCGACATAGAAAAGGTTACAGTGCACTTTTGTACTGGTGGTATCAGAGTCGGTAGCAGTAGTAGTAGTAGTAGTAGTAGTAGTAGTAGTAGTAGTAGTAGCAGTAGCAGTAGCAGTAGTAGTAGTGGTGGTAGTAGCAGCGGTAGCATTAGTAGTTGTAGTTGTAGTAGAAGTTGCTGTTGTTGTTGCAGTAGTAGTAGTAGTAGTAGTAGTAGTAGTAGCAGCAGCAGCAGCAGTAGCAGTAGTAGTAGTGGTGGTAGTAGCAGCGGTAGCATTAGTAGTTGTAGTTGTAGTAGAAGTTGCTGTTGTTGTTGCAGTAGTAGTAGTAGTAGCAGCAGCAGCAGCAGCAGCAGCAGTAGTAGTAGTAGTGGTAGTTGTAGTAGTTGTTGTTATAGCAGTAGCAGGACTAGTAGTTGTAGTAGTTTTTGTTGTTGTAGCATTAGTAGTAGCAGTAGTAGTTCCAGTAGAAGTTGCTGTTGTTGTTGTTGTTGTTGTTGTATATAGCTGTAGTTGTAGTAACAGCAGTAAAGACAAAAGAACCGTATAGTTGTAGCAGTCATAGCAGTGGTGCTAGTGGAAGCAGGGGCAGCAAGAACAGCAACAGCACAAACAACATTTGCCACAGTAGTATTGGCAGCAGCAGCAGTGGCAGCAGTAACAACAACATACAGCTTTTCAGAACAAGTATATAAGTAGGAGAGCAATACTACTATGCTGATGTTTTGTCTTGCAGTTTGTTTGTCTCTTTTATCCGGCGGAATAATTTCAATTTCTCGTTAAAAATTTTAACACAAGAGCAGTCGACATAGAAGTGCAGGTGGTAGCAGCAGCAAGAACAACAACAGCATAAACAATAATCGCCATAGCAGCTGTCATACGATGGTCTCTGCATATAAGCTCGCATACAAAGACAATCATGAGCCCCACACGCAGTCACACATCTGACACCTGAAAGAGGACAGTGCGCTGGAGATTGTTAACATGACGGTGGCATTTTGTCAGCATACACGTAATCTGCATACAATTCTTACGTGACCAAAAAGGGAAATAAGGAAAAATAATGATGATGATGATATACTAAGAATGATAATAATGATAATGATAAAGTATCTATGATGATGATAACAAGAATTCCAAAAACGACATTAATAACAATAATGGCAACAATAAGAAATGAACACAAATGTCAAAAAATCATGGTGTCTATATTGCATAATTGTGAAAATATTTTCTGCCATCAGGTCAGCGGCATCTCTTATGTCATCTCTAATACAAAATTATCAGTATGCTTTAAAAGTATCCCCCCAAAAGGCATTTAATTTGAGTTTGTTTATAGGGAGGCTTAAACCATATTTGTCTGATCTTGTATAACTGGACCTCTTCCTTCGATCATGGGCGTCCATTAGAATCTGCCTTCTAAAAGTTTTCTAATCCACAACATTGTTGATGAGGCAATACAATGTCTGATAGAAAAGAATACCTACGCCTACATCTAGTACGTTTTTGACATAATTATTTTTTTTAAGATATTCTTTCTGAAAGTTGTCTGTAATATCAATTGGTGGGTTTGGTGACAATATTCAGAGATTTACCAATCTAGACAGAACTACTGTAATATCAATGGTGGGTTTGGTGACAATATTCAGAGATTTACCAATCTAGACAGAACTACTGTAATATCAATTGGTGGGTTTGGTGACAATATTCAGAGATTTACCAATCTAGACAGAACTACTGTAATATCAATTGGTGGGTTTGGTGACAATTCAGAGATTTACCAATCTAGACAGAACTAGTGATTTCAGTACTGCCTATCCATTTGGCGTAATATTTCTTTTGGCTATATTTTGAAGAAAAAAAAAATCCATTAATTTTTCTCGATAATTTCACGCAACGCATTTTTTTTTTCATCAGTGCTAAACCATATCCCGCGCGTTTTGAATTCCCTTGGGTCCCACTCCAATCTTAAATGAGGCATATGTCAAACATGGGATAGTGCTTTGCTTCCTAACCATATTGCTTTTGTTTTTTTTCTTTCAGTATTCATCACCAGACCTCAAACTGTTCCGAATTTCTCTAATGTTGTCATCATTTGTTCAAAAGATGTTTTACCTCCTTGAACGGACAATTGTGTGTAGTCTGCGAACTGGACACATTTTCTGTTCAGTATCGATAGCATTTATTCCTTTTATGTCTGCATTCTCTCTCATCCTTATGCCCAGAATTTCGGTTGAAAGTACAAAAGAATACGGGTATATTGGGTCTCCCTGTCTACAACCTCTTAATATATTGAACCAATCAGAGCAGAGGCCACTCACAGCCACGCTAGAGATTTTATTACTGTATCAAATGTCTTTATCGAAGGACATCTATCTCTCTCCCCAAACCAAATGATTCTAATACTGTATGCATGAACTTCAATCCAGAGAATCGAGCGCTTTTACAAAATCTACACAGGTTAGCATCCTAGGTAAATGTTTAGATTTTTAACACATCTATAAGATCGTAAATGAAATAATAATATCATTTAAATCTTTTGCCATGAAACCTGTTTCATGTTCGTGTAATAGTTTCGGGAGAGCGGATTTCATTCTGTTACCTTCACACAAAGATCCTAGCTTATATAAAATATTAAGAGGGATATGGGATACCATTTTTGTTGTTAAGTTCCTCGGCTTGTCATTTTTAGGAATGCTTACTATTAAGCCTTCCCTCGGTGTATTTGACAGTTCCCAATCTTTGAATGACTTACTAAGTGCTCTAACCACTAGATACCGTAATTGTCTCCAGAAAACCTTGAAACATTCTGCTGTGAAACCATCTGTTCCCGGACCCTTTTCGTTTTTCATAGTTTTCAGAGCTTCTCCAGGTTCCTTCAAGGGATAACATGTCCTCCGAAGTTGGTTTTGGAGTCTCTTTGACCAGATCTGAAATTTCGCTGTCTGATACTTTCTTTTCCTTGATACACACGTTTTCATAGAAACGTTTAACCTCTGTTCTTACACCCTTCGGGTCCTTAACCGCTTCTCCATTATCCCTTCGGAGATAGTGGATGCGTTTATTCCTACCATGTTCTTTATTAAACTGCAAAGGTATTTCGAGATTTTCTCCCCCACCCGGCACCCACATCGCCTTGATCTCAATGACGCTCCTTCCACTTTCTTTCCCCTTATTTACCCTACTTCGAGACTTTAATTTGCCGAATGTTGTATGTCAAGTGGCGTTTATTTGTTTGTTTGTTTTGTTTTTTGTTTTTGTCCATACTTTCTATTCCCTTCTATTCTT
This sequence comes from Conus betulinus, assembly GCA_016801955.1. Taxonomy (NCBI): domain Eukaryota; kingdom Metazoa; phylum Mollusca; class Gastropoda; order Neogastropoda; family Conidae; genus Conus; species Conus betulinus. Next base: position 80,806 of record JADBJO010004901.1, read on the forward strand.
CCTTCCTTTTTTTCTTTTATAGTGTGAATGTCATAGCTTTAGATTTTATCTTCATCAGTAAAAAGTCTAGAAAAAAAACATGATCTGGTACTGTTAGTACTCATACTCATTGTTTGTATTCTACAAACTGCTTATCCCTTAGTAAAGAACTGTTAAGTATCCAAAATGTTTTGCATTAGTATCATTTCAAACTTTATTGACAAAGCTACCATAGAGTGATCTGAACGACACCCATACTGAATATCGTGTTCCCCAACAGAGTGAAAGAGATATTCAGCTACAAGGAAAAGTCTAGCCTGCTTTGTTTCAAGGGGATTGGTCCCCGGTAAGTGCGCTGTTTGCACTCTGGATGATTTTCTCTACAGATATCTGCCAGTTCTATATCATCCATCATATTGATGGATCTCTTGTGCTTTAGGATAATTATCACATTTGTAATGATCATAGTCTAGAACGAGATTGCAGTCACCAGCTGCTATTATGTAACGAGTTTTAAATTCTTTAATCTGGTTTGGTAGGTGTTCATGAAATTTTCATGTTGGAGCCATAAACATTAACAAGTAGCATGTCGTGTTCCATGGTGTTAATAAGATCATGAGATGTTTCCCATTTTTGTCCCTTTGAATCCATTAAACTTTGGACTCATAGTTCTTTTTTGAATAGAATATATACTGCTTTTAGCGTTTGATTTATATGATGCAAAATAACAGGCATAAACCTACTGTGCTGCAACACATCGTTCTATCTTTTTATCAAAGTGGGTTTCCTGTAAACAATACACAGAGAATTGTTTTTGTTTTATGTATTGGAAAACACTACATCTGGTTTTGTGCGTTTTTCCGACGCCCGAACAGCTCAAAGAGACTATCCAGATAGTATCCATTCTATCGCTTCAGATATCTCAGTAAGTAATACACCGAGGCAAACATTTATCCTTGAATAGTTCATCCCCCTAAAACTTGTTCGATATTGGCACAGCCAAAATAAGAAACTACTGCAGAAATAGTTTTTCAAAAGCACCAAAGGCCAACAGGTTCCCGGAAGGACACAAAAACAACGAAAGCTGAGCAATCAACCCAAGTCATGACGAAGACATCTTACCCCTAATGGGGAAAAACTGAAAAGACAAAAAGGAAGAGAGAGCAGAAAAATGTGTGCGCAGCATGCAATAATTTTCCCTTGACGTGTGCTCAGAATCACAATCTAGTCTCACAAAGTCAAGATTTCACAGTTACATATAAACATTCTCTATGAGTGTACCCTTTCAAGCATTTGACATCGAAACTTGGACACTGACGAAAAAAAGATAATGGCGTTCACACACACACACACACACACACACACACACACACACACACACACACACACACACACACACACACACACACACACACACACACACACACACACACACACACACACACACACACACACACACACACACACACACACACACACACACGTCCTATCCTCACCCCCTCTTCAAATAGAAAGTAAAATATACAATCGCATGTCTAGCACAGATAAGTGAAACTTCTTCCTTTCGTAAATGACGATCAAACTGACTTTCAGTCTGGCAAGGGTAACGGAGACGATGCATTTCATCACTTGACTCGTTTTGTGCTGCACGCATTACGAGAAGACTGTAAGTTGAAATGTTTTATACATAAAGATACACATACATTGGAAAAAAGAATTTCTGTATAGGTTTATGTCATCTATCGTTCAGAGAAATGGAGGAGAAAATGAACATCTATCAATATAGTTTAAATGAAATTCGGAATTACTTAACTTCACACACACACACACACACACACACACACACACACACACAACACACACACACACACACACACACACACGCACACACACACACGCACACACGCTCGCGCGCGCGTGTTGATAATTTTTTTTTTTTCAGAATGCAATTTGATCCTTTATGACCTGTCTTTCGATTATTAGTAATTTTGTAGTTGGAATTAAGTGCAGTTAGCCATCAGCAGGGAGTCTCAATGTGATTGAATGTTAACTGTCTCGTTTTCACTGCATAATGTCTATATTTAAATGCCAGTAACGGTACATTTTAATTTCTATAAAGAAAATACATTTAACGACAGAACAGTCCGTAGCTTCGTACTCTCAAGATAATCTCTGCCCTATATTTTCTGCTCTGCGCACTGAAAGTTGTGCACGTTTCAATTAAATCCATGATCTGACAGTGCACGTGAGGTACACCCAAACCATTTTCAATTTCTTTTTTATCTGGAATAATCGTAGTGATTTTGGTTTCTCATCTTAAAGATGAAATAAGCAAAATAATGGGACAAGCAGAAATAGCGTCATCCACAAGAGCTTTATAAGTGAATGAAATAATGTTATGTTTATGGTGATTATGACACTTTCAGTTTACGTGTGCTGAAACGTATTACATACGCTTTGTTGACAACTTAGTCTTTCAGCCAGTCCTCACTAACATGAGTAAAGTCAGCACAAAGTGCCCAGAAAGTCATTTCCAGTGTCCAGATGATGGCTATTGCATGCCTGTCTTCCTGCGGTGCAATGGTGTTCACGACTGTCCAGGACATGAGGATGAAGAAGGATGTGATGACTATGTCTGTCCTGGACACTACCGTTGTCGTGATTCCAAGGTCTGTCTCCACCCGGTCCACGTGTGTGATGAGAAGTTCCAGTGTGCACAAAAGGACGATGAGTTGCTGTGTCACATGAAGTGCCCACACCAGTGCTTCTGCAACGGCCTGGCTTCACTTGCCCACAACCATTTGAGGCGTCTGCATTCACCGAGTTGCGGTTCTTGGATGCTGGAGGTAGTGGGATGACCGTTTCACAACTGAGACTGAATTTAATGCTGATTCACCTGGACCTGTCTGGCTGTGGCCTGAATGAGACTGTGACATTGCATTTCCCTAACCTGATCAGCCTGGATCTGAGTGATAATCTAATCACACGTATAAGCACAGAACAGTTGTCTACGTCGTTGCACCTCGCGAGGCTCAGACTGTCTTATAATCCACTGACCACACTGTTCACATCGAACAAGTCTTCGGTTCTTTACATGGATTCTGTGAAACATTTAGATCTTTCAGGTGTAAGGATCAGAGTCTTTAATGATGCACTGAAAGTGTTTGCAGGCTGGAGAGGTTAAATTTGTCAGACAGTGGGATAGAGCGTGTTTTCAAAGACAGTTTTCAAGGTCTAAGTGCCATGCGGGTTTTAGATTTACGTGGCTCTCCTCTGACGCTGTTTTCAAGGGAGACAATGAAAGGTTTGGACAGGCTTCAAGCTGTATACACAAGCACTTACAAAGTTTTGCTGTACCAAGGTTCTTCCCAAAGGTTTCAATACGAACAACTGTCATGGACCTACTGACCTCATATCATCATGTGAGTCTCTGTTAGGATCTCCGTCATATAGAATCTTACTCGTCTTGTTTGCAACATGTATATTGTTGTTCAACACAGTTGGTATATACTTGTATTCATCTCCAAAGACAGGTGACCACAAGACTACTGTTGTCATCATCATGACCCATCTGATGTGCTGCAACATTGTGATGGGATTGTATCTGGCCATTGTGACACTGACAGACCTGACATACCGTGGATCTTATTTGTGGGAAGACACTGCCTGGAGACAGGGCCCTGTGTGCCAGCTGTGTGGGGGTTTGTTTGTCCTGTCCTCACAGGTCTCTACGTTCCTCCTCATGTCTGCTCACCATAGAGCGCTGCATGGTCTTGCATTGTGCAAACAAAGCTTTCGTTCTCAGCACAATCCCTGTTCACATACTATGCATAGCTATCTGGATGATAGGACTATTCTTTGCTGCCTTTCCATTGTGTCCAGGGTCATCATATGAAGACATTTACAACCAGACGGGTGTTTGTCAGCCTCTTGTACCACTGTGGAAAAGAACACCGAATCAAGTTAACATCTCTGCGTTTGTTGCAGGACTCTTTATCTCTTTGGATATCATCATTCTTACTGGTCAGATATGTGTTTTTGCTGCCAACCAACAATGGAGCAGCATACTTTGGCAGTTGAAAACGGGCCAGAGTCAGTCTCATGATTCTGTTTTGGCAAGCCGTGTATCTGCAATGATTTTATTTGACGTGCTCTGTGGACTGTCACTGTGTCTTTGCATTATACTAATGGTAACAGAGTATCCCATATCCAAGCGCATATGGTTGGCAGCAGCTTTGATTTTCATCCCAATGAAATCATTTTCTCATCCTTTACTGTACCTGTTTGGATATGCCAGAGAACGACGGAAGCAATGGCAGAGAGATCGCCTGTTTAAGAGACTTGGTGTCAAGATACAGATGTAGCATTTGCATGTCTTCATTCGCTTGCAATATTCTTCCCCCATTATTGATGTCTATAAAAGCCAAGCGGCCATCTAGAATAAATACAAATAAAAGGGTTTTATGCAGTGTATGTATGTATGTGCGTAGGCGCGTGAGCGCGTGCGTGCGCGCGCGCGCGCGTGTGTGTGTGTGTGTGTGTGTGTGTGTGTGTGTGTGTGTGTGTGTGTGTGTGTGTGTGTGTGTGTGTGCGTGCGCGCGCGCGCGAGCGTGTGTGTGTGTGTGTGTGTGTGTGTGTGTGTGTGTGTGTGTGTGTGTGTGTGTGTGCATTGTGTGTGTGTGTGTGTGTGTGTGTGTGTGTGTGTGTGTGTGTGTGTGTGTGTGTGTGTGTGTGTTTGGACTCCCATATTTTCCTGTGATTTGTTTCTCACTTCTTAAAGTTCAGCCTTGTCCTTTTGCTTGTTGTATAACACATTGCATGCATAGCAACATTTGTGACATCAGTGGACCCTCCAGGGCTGGGGAAGACACAGAAACTTTCATCACTGCCATCAAAGCAGTCAGCACGATGGTCACACACCAGTGTGTAGGGCACAGACTGTCCTTCCTCACTGCAGTCAAAGGAAGGGGGGAGGGGATGAACAGGCGCAGAACACTGAATCTGAGATTCCCCCCAGCCGTCCTGCCCTTGTGGAATCCAGCAGTCAGTTTTTAAATCACACGCTAGAAATCTGTGCGCCAAGTGTCCCATAAGGCATGTAATCAGGATTGGAAAATTAATGATCGAACAGTTTTTGGACTTGAACAGTTTCAATGTGTATGTTGTGGGCCATTTTTCTTTGGTATAAGGGTATAAGTTCTTTGATTCTTCATATTCACAGATTTAGCCTACTAACCTACCATTTTCACACCTCATTAAATGGACGTCCGTGGAGATCTTTCCATATAGCCCTCCATACAACCGTGTCGATGGATCGTCTCTACAGAGTCGGTAGATAGGGAAAAGCAACGGTTGAGTCGTCCAATGTGAGTTCGTTCCAGTAACTGCAGGGCTTTTCCAGTGAACAGTGGTTCTGTAGGCAATGGGATATTCTGGAATGCAGTGCGGTGTTCTGGAGTGCCCTGAGATATTTCTTTTACACACTGAGATAATCTGTATGCAGTGTTTCACAGATTACCTACTGTGTCTGAAAGAAAAAAATAAAACAATGTCTAAGGCATTTAGAAAACGATGATGATGATCATTACACCAAAATTATCAGTACAACAGCTGGCTATATTTTAACAAAACATTTGTTTTTTTTCTTTTAAATATCAAACAAGTAAATGCCAGTTAACAGGATATTGTCCATCAAGTATGGGATAGTAGACATGTATATTATGAGTTGGTGTTGTAGTTCTTAAATTTCACAACCTGTCCCTCTTTTCAGTGTTCTGTAAAATTCATATATTGTTGCTGTATTGTTTATTGTATACAGAAAAAATGTGTGTATACCGGTGTGTGTGTGTGTGTGTGTGTGTGTGTGTGTGTGTGTGTGTGTGTGTGTGTGTGTTGTGTGTGTGTGTGTGTAAACAAGATTACGACAGAACTTGGATTCAATATTGATCACTCTCCCTCCCCTCCCCCCCCCCCCTCCCACACCCACACACCCACACACACATCCCATGTCACTCCCCATACACACCCCACACACACCCCATCCCACCTCCGGTGCGTGTGTGTGTGTGTGTGTGTGTGTGTGTGTGTGTGTGTGTGTGTGTGTGTGTGTGCGTGCGTGTGTGTGTTCATGCGTGCGTGCGTGCGTGCGTGAGTGCGTTCGTGCGTGCCTGAGTGCGTACATGCGTGCGATCGTGCCTGCGTGTGTTTGTGCATGTGTGTGTGTGTGTGTGTGTGTGTGTGTGTGTGTGTGTGTGTGTGTGTGTGTCTGTCTCTCTCTCTCTCTCTCTCTCTCTCTCTCCTCTCTCTCTCTCTCTCTCTCTCTCTCTCTCTCTCTCTCTCTCTCTCTCTTGTGAATGTGAGTGTGTATTTGTTTACACACACACACACACACACACACACACACACACACACACACACACACACACACACACACATGAACACGAAGTTATCAGACAACAGAAGACATCGTTTATCACGTGCGCTGCCAGATTCGTGACACGCCCACCGCATTAGGTATGAGACCTGATAAGAACTTTTTCCCTTTGGCATTCGCATGTGTCAGTCTGTTCATCAATGCTGCAGAATCTCATTCTGATCTCTGTCCCAAATACTGTCAGTAACTCTGGATTACACGCACGCTCAATAAGTGTGTAATCCCCCCCCCCCCCCCCCCCCCCCCCCCCCCAAAAAAAAAAGGAAAAAAAGGTTATTATTTATCATTCTCTAAATGTCTTTGGCAATCCTGTGAAATTAAAATGTAACACGTTTCGAGTTATTCTCTGAATTTCTGTGACAATTCCGTGAAATTAAAAAAAAAATAATAACGTGTTTTGAGTTAATCTCTGGATGTCTTTGCCAATCCTGAAAAAATAAAATCGGTACGTTAAGAGCTGTTCTCTATATATCTTGGATTATTCTGAAAAAAAAAATAATAGGTTAAGAGTTATTCTCTGAATATCTTTGACCATCCTGATAAACTGAAATCAATACGTTAAGAGTTTCAGCGCAAAATGTCACACCAACGCGAAATCGACCGTTGTTACATGTTGTGCAGAGCAAAGTGTAGCAATTGTAACTATGTTATATCTAGCCTTCATGATCCACACAAAATGGTAAATTAATACAGATTCCAGCGTCACTGAAAACAGGCATAAATATTTACAAAACAAAGAGACAAACAGACATAGGTTCAAAGTAATGATTCCTTTGATACTAAATACAAAACAGACGAGCAAACCTTCGATAAATATCTCTTCAAAGTAACGCATCCTTTATACAAAATAGAAAACAGGCGACTAAAATGTTGACAAATAATATGCGCTCTTCAGACGTTACAAACGACAGACATGAATGATTGACAAAACACTACTCCCAACATCTCATTCCGCGTGAAACTGGCATGCAAAATGTTGAATTGTTGAATTCTGTGTCGAGAACGCATGAAAAAAATCAAAGCTGGTATTCGGACATCTCTGTTGATTGTTCTCACTATAGAAAGTCAGGGAATCGGCATCTTCTTTGTCTTTTACAATGAGATGTCGAGAGGAGGAGATGAATTTCGCGCCCAGGAAGTCTGCCAGGTTCGAATGCCCTTCTTCAGATCCTGTGAATAATACTTTTTTTTTTCTGGGGTTGCGGGTTCAAATCTCCGCCGGGCCGTTTCGGGTAGAGGGGGATTTCCCCTCAGAGTTAACATTGGTTCTGACTCCATTTCCCATACAGTCCTTCGAATGAGACTGTAAACCGAGGTTCCGTATGTGAACGCACGCATAGTACCTTGCGCACACGTAAAATCCCATCAACAACTTTTGGAAGAGAAGGCCAGCTTGGCCGTTGGTATGGATGACACGTTTCAAATGGCATGCATCTTCCCAGAAGTTGGAGAGTATGGCTGCCTCAATGGCGGGATAAAAAAAAAGGCCATACACGTAAAACTGCACTCCCTTTGTTAGGTGGGTGGGAGTTATCCTTGCCTGTCTATACAAGGAGTGTCCGCAGGAGTATCAGCCTGCGTATGCAGAAAAGAAAAAAAAGTACTTTTTTCATAAGTATATGTGAGATCCAAATCATACATCGACCAATGCATTACATATAGATAAACCACACCCATGTCCAAATAAAAGTTTCGACTCTCTCAGAGCCAAAACCAGACGTGATGATCCCTTCTACAATATACATATCTGTCACACTCATATTAACACATTCACCACTGATGTAGAGTATGTTGTGAGTGAGAGATTGTCGCCATGTGATGAGATAGGGCAGACTGAGCTGTTGTGTGCCACAGTCTGTCTTGCTTTGTTGCACATGGAACAGTTCTCATTTAGTCTGGAATGTAAAGTCCGCTCCACGTGTATCTTCTCTTTAGATATGTGCATAGTAAATGATAAAGAGTAAAATACCAAAGAAGGTGAAGGGGGGGGGGGGGGGGGGGGGGGGGGGGGGGAGTAATTCTCGCTTTTGTGGCAAGATTATGACATGCCCATTACCCAAAAGAAGTGATGCTTACGACACCATTTCAGCATGCACACATGCCGATATAGAGCACACTGAACAAATAAGGAGAATCCCCTAGGGTTTCATACCGCCCCATGCCTTGAATTTATCACACAATCTGAATGTAGTGGAACTAGACCACACCTAGAAGAATCAATTGAGCCTCGCTTTCCAGATAACAAAAACACCATCAATAGACCACACCCACAACAATCAGTTGAGCCTCGCTTTCCAGATAACAAAACACACCATCACGAAGTGATTACAGTGCAAAGATTTTGGGAAACAACAAAATAGCAGATTTCAAAATGAGTGGCTGGAGGCGGAACTTGACACAAATCTTACAAACCAAAATCATTGGTAGATCCGCCAAACAGCAGAGACGAAAAAAAAAATGCCAGACAAAACACGACGCGTTTCGACCTCTTAGGTCTTCTTCAGGCAAGATAAACAACCTTCAGGGCAATGTTTGTTCATTCAGGGCGTTCTTCGTTGTGATTATGCTGAATGTTGATTATCTTGCTTGAAGAAGACCGAAGAGTTCGAAACAAGTCATGTTTTGGCTTATAATTTATTTGTCCCTTTTCTGTAAAACAAAATAGCAGGAGCACTTGGAGACTACATTTTCACAATGACACTTCTCAAAAGCTGCAACCTGAGTCATACCTAGTACACACACCGAACTGACAACAGAAACATGAACTCGGCAAACCCCTTGTCAGCGGTCACGACCTGCATAACACAAAGCAGCAATAAGACGAACACTCCCAGAAAAAACACTGATCGTGCACAGCATGCAGAGTGTTTGTATTTGATTGTTTTTCTAAATGGTCGTTCCAGGCACACACTATGTGTTGTTGTTGTCGTACCCTGGCTAAAAGACTCCAGGGATCATCCGAACAACCGAAGTACTTGAACACTATGGTAGAAATGCATGAGCTAGATGATAACATTACGTGTGTGACCGTTTTTGATTACACTGCCACGTGGGCATCCACACTCCGGCAAAAAAAAAAAAAGAGAAAAAAAAAAGAAAAGAAAAGAACGAAGGAAACGACAAAACGATTACCGAATTAAGAAGTAACATAAAAACGAAATATCACATAAAAACTAAAATAAGATCAAAGAACCACATCGACAGCAGCAGCAACAGCATCATAATCATCAT
>JADBJO010004901.1:97948-100448 GCA_016801955.1 Conus betulinus
ACGCTTGGAGTTTGCCCCTGATGGTGAGAATCTTCAAGAACAAAAATGCCCGTGGTAGAAAAATAATAAGTTCAAGAATAATTTTGTTTGTTGTTTATCGTGATGTTTTCTTTAACAATACAGAAATAACATCTGGACTTTCCCCATTTTTCTACAACATTGGATTTTTTAAGGAATGTGTATGTTTGTAAATGAATGGTAAAGATGAAAGGAGGTGGTGGGTGATTGGGAGGAATCAGACAGGCGGAAAATGCCATTAGCAGTGTCAAGAATCATCTTAGGACTTCGTTTGCGTTTAGCTTGGCAGAATAATGTAAAATATAATCAAATAGTCAACCTCACTTGTATGTGCAGACTGTGATTCTTTACTTTCTGTTTCCTGTTTCCCCCCCCCGTTTCGTGTATTTGGCTCTCTTGATATTTGTGCCGTCTGGTTGAGGGTCTAATCTCTATTTTGAGATATCAAGATTGAACACACACACACACACACACACACACACACAAAATTGATGGACATGTCAGTCTTTTGATCGAGTTGCAATTTCAGTTTAACTTCAGCGAGTGGCAAGTAGCATACAAGAAGGGCAACTCCTGCTCCCATAATGAAATAAAGGCATGCCCGTAAGTCTGAACGACTTTTTTTTTTACGACACAGAATCGCCTAGCAGAGACGACAACACAGAGCACACAGATCAAACAGGAGGCATTCCTTGCTAGGCGATTCGGTGTCGTAAGCAGCATTTGTTCGGTGTTATGGGATGGGCGTGCATTTATTTCATTATGGGAGCCAGAGCTACCGGGGGGGGGNTTGTGTGTGCTTGTGTGTGTGTGTGTGTTGTGTGACCGAGCTCTGCAAAATGGGCAAACACAATACCGATGAGACATTACATTTTACAGCCATCGCTGCCAAGCGATGTCTCCATGTCGGGGCGACCCATGCCGTTGACGTGGTGTCGCTGGTTCTTAGGAAAGTTCACCAGTTGCGGACATGTCCTTTACGACACAATTCCTATATGTCGAAGGCGGTCAGCACTGCCACTTCCACCCCCACCCCCACGCCACCCCCATTGCCGTTGCCCCGTCTCCTCTGTCCCCGGTCTCCATCCACTTCTCTTTCTGCACCTCTCCGTTTCCCAATCTCATCTAGTCCACTCCGCTCTAAAACACACACACACACACACGCATACACACATACATACATGCGCGCTAGCGCTTGCACACACACACACACACACACACACACACACACACACACACACACACACACACAACAGAACACAACACAACACAGCACAACACAACAGAACACAACACAACACAACACAACACAACACAACACAACACACACACACACACACACACACACACACATACACAAACAAACATAAGAAAGAAAGGAATTTCAGCATATCCTGTACCCTTTAGACACATAATACCTAGATTGAGAAATTGAGTAAATGCATTAGGATTCTGTCAAGTCGTACATACAATCGGCGTATCCACCCCCCCCCCCCCCCCTGCCCCCCACCCCCCACCCCACCCGGCCTTACCTTTCGTAATTCCTATGGCGTACAGTCTATTCACACGTGTGTCAAAAAAGGTAAACGGTATTTCTATTTCTCGGCGACGCCGTTTTTTGTACTCCCAGTTCTTATAGAACAGGGAGTACTTTAGAATGGGAACGAAGAAATGCTCTGTGTGTGTGTGTGGGTGTGTGTGTGTGTGGTCAAAATGTGTCCCACTCGCTCCAGACAAATCCACTGGGCCGATCTTTCTGAAAATGTGTAGGCATGTTCATTATGGGTCACGGATGATGCCCGATGTTTTATTTTACCGTTATACCGTTACTAACGGTTATAACGGCCCATGAGGTTTTTCTTCTTTATGGAACATCTCAGAAAGTACTTGGTCGATCTTTCTGAAAATTTGGTATGTCCATTATGGGTCATGGACGATGCCCGATGTTTTATTTTACCGTAATAGCCGTAACTAACGGCTATAACGGCCCATAACGGTTTTCTTCTTTATGGAATATCTCAGGAAGTACTTGGCCGATCTTTCTGAAAATTTGTTGGTACGCTCATTATTGGTCACGGATGGTGCCCGATGTTTTAATTTACCGTTATAGCCGTAAGTAACGGCTATAACGGCCCATAACGGTTTTTTCTTCTTTGTGGAGCATCTCAGAAAGTACTTGGCCGATCTTACTGAAAATTTGTAGGTATGTTCATTATGGGTCACGGATGGTGCCTGGTGTTTACCAGAATAGCCGTTACTAACGGTTACATCACGCGTATTCAAAATAAACTGGGAGTACTTTTATATGCTTGGCATCTTGTTCGTCTTTATCGTGCTTTTTTTAAAAATACTTATCAGAAGTAGATATTATCTAAGCGTAAAATCGTGAATAAATTCATGGCTGAAGTTGTCAAAACGCACGACGCCGCGGGGGGGTGTACATGCGGGCGGGCGTACGTGTGTACGTGCGTGCGTGCTTGCG
>JADBJO010004901.1:102948-152948 GCA_016801955.1 Conus betulinus
CGCGACACAGCAGACCCTCAACGGCGTCCCCATGGGTACACCAGCCCGTGTTTCATGACTGCAGAGCCCACCGACGAAAAGACGCCACAACCAAGCAAAGGACTACTCGGATCCCGCAGCCCCACTCGCTGCTGTTTCGTTGACAGGCGAGAACGGTACACAGTCCAGACACACCCAAGCCTTCGCCACACGATCTGATGCGGTCTTTGAAAAGGATCTCAGTTGTAGTCTTTACGCCGTCAACAGAACTTTCCAGATGGTCACTGGGTTTTTCCTGACCGTTACTGGACCTATTAGAAGAGTCCGCAAAAAGGCAGACAAGGGAAAAGGTGCACCTGCTGGTGCCAGTGGTACCTTCGCTATCTTCTTTCTTCTCGAACACTCAGATGGTGATGTCAGTTGCCCGCACGAAGTTGGCTGTACCCTGAAGGTCCGCCAGGTCCCCGTAGAGCTTGGCCCTCAGAGCCACTGGCTCCGGCCATGTGTCCTGCCTGGCAGTAGCATGGAGGTGACAGTCCTGTAGTATGTGCTCGGTGTCCATTTCGGCCTCTCTGCTTGGGCGCATCGCAGATTCGCCAATCTTGTATTTGTTGTACATGTGTGCATTCAGTCTGTTATGTCCAGTCCTTAGTCTGAACAGTAGCGCTTGATTTTCTCTGCTTAGGTGATAGAAGCAGTCAGCCTGGTTGGAATTTGGGTGTTGCTGTTTCCATGTCCTCCTGTAGAGTGTTTTAATGAATGTCTTCTCCTCAGGGTAGGAGACCTCTGTGTCATGGTATTCCAGCTGTCCCCCTTCCTTGGCCAGTCTGTCCGCTTCCTCATTTTCCTTGGATTCCCACAATGGGCGGGGACCCACTGAATGACAAGTTTTGCATTTTCACCGAGATTTTACAGAGCTGTATCCAGACAGTTGAGGTCCAGTGGCACCAAGAGAAACACGTTCTTCAACTGCTGAACCAACCAGCCTAGAAGCAAATCCTGCACAGCCCTTTGAATCCTGCGCTGTGTGACATAGGGTGCAGTCACACACTGAGCATTCCACACTAAACACACTGAAAAGCATAACCCCCACAAACACACACACACACATGCACACACGCACGCACGCACGCACACACACACACACACACACACACACACACACACACACACACACACACACACACACACACACACACACAGACACACACACACACACACACACACACACACACACACACACACACACACACACGCACGCACGCACGCACGCTCGCACACAGCGTACACATGAATGCGCACACAGAAACACTGACAGACAAATAAAGATGTGCTCATACCCTCTGACACGCACGCACGAACACACACTCTTACATAACACACACACCCCACATCCACACACCCACACATCCACCACCACCACCACCACCCCCCCACATACACCCACACCTCAACCCCCACCGACCCCCATGCCTCCACACACACACACACACACGCACACACACGCACGCACGCACGCACGCACGCACGCACGCACGCACACACACACGACACACACACACACACACACACACACACACACACACACACACACACACACACACACACACACACACACTGGAATACCGACGAGAAAGGTCACTCAATGTTGCATCGTCACCATGTTGATTGTCATCCGAAAGTTTGGACTCCATTTCGAGACTATTAGCATTGTGTCATTTTAAGTCGAAGATATTTGCAAGGCGGGTGGAAGGAGAGAGAGAGAGAGAGAGAGAGAGAGAGAGAGAGAGAGAGAGAGAGAGAGAGAGAGAGAGAGAGTCCTCAACGCGTGCTTTACATAAAGAGCAGAGATGTGTCTATATAAAGCCATTGATGAATTGATCCGGTTTTTATCTCTACCGTTCGGCGTGTATGCTGACAAACAGGACAACACACTACAAGCTCTAGTAGACCAAAACGTAAGTACTGCTAAATATATACATGCCACTTTGCAACAAGAATAATCTTGGATGATTTTTTCGGACTGTCAAGGCAAATCTTCAAAACAATACACACACACACACACACACACAAACACAAAAAACCCCCAGGATTTTTTTAGTGTAGTAGAGACTTCTCTCTTTTTTTTAATGAAATGTTCGGGTTTTTTTGCTATCTTATCTGCTTAAAATCGGAATGCTTTTATCCCCCCCCCCCCCCTCCCCTTCCCCCGTTATGTTATGAACCATGTTCCATCGCAATATACTAACAGCCAAGTGAGAGATTTCTTTGCCTTAATTAGGCTGACCTTGGAGAAAGGTCCAGTGACGGTGAGGAAAGACCCACTGACCACAGGGAAAGTCCTGTTGACAGTGGGAAAGACTACTACAACTTTGGATTCTCTCTGAGGGCACATAAGACCGTATGGCGAAAGCTTGCCTGTGTGTCTGGAGTGGCACTGTCTTCATCTGTCCGTGGGCAGGGGTGGTTGGGTCTGTGGGGTGTGCTCGACAGCTGGAGGGTGGTGTTTTTTTGCCGGTGGGCTCTGCAGTCATGAAACACGGGCTGGTACACCCATGGGGATGCTACTTAGTAAGGCTGTTACGAGTTGCATCCTGTAGTCTGATTTACCTCTGTTCAGGAGCAGTTATGTCCCTTGATATCTTAATGAAGTGTCCTGCGCGCGTGCCTGTACCCATCGTCCACACAGCGCAGGCCTCCAAGGGTGGTACAGGACTGCTCTAAAGGCAGGTGAAGACAGTGCTTCTCTGGGTCTCCCCAGCACCTTCGGGTGTTTCTTTTGCTTCAGCCAAGTGAGAGACCGTGCGAATAACAAGCCAATTCCTTGTTAGAAAGGTGCATGCATAATGAACACTCTGAATGCGCACATTTCCATTCCATGCTGTTATCCTTATTGCGCTGAACTGGTGGTTCATCTTTGTTGAAAATGACTGATCGCTTCTGAACCACGAGGAATTTGTCTAAGCTTTGTTCATCATGCGTTAAGAGCATTCATTGAAAGTATTGTTAAACATCATGGTCCCTTAGATTAATCAGCCATCCCTTGTGTGTGTGTGTGTGTGTGTGTGTGTGTGTGTGTGTGTGTGTGTGTGTGTGTGTGTGTGTGTGTGTGTGTGTGTGTGTGTGTGTGTGTGTGTGTGTGTGCGTGCGTGCGCGCGTGCGTGCGTGCCTGTGTGTGAATGTATGTGTGTGCGTGCGCGTGTGTGTGTGTGTGTGTGTGTGTGTGTGTGTGTGTGTGTGTGTGTGTGTGTGCGTGCGTTTGCTTGCGTGCTGCTTGCTTGCTTGCTTTATAATGCAGTTACGAGAGAGAGAGAGAGAGAGAGAGAGAGAGAGAGAGAGAGAGAGAGAGAGAGAGAGAGAGAGAGAGAGAGATATTATTGATTGATTGATCTTTAATACGCAAGGATGAAGATTTTAGGCCAAAGCGTAGTCTTACAATGTGTCCTTGTCATGCTTACATTATTTCCACACAAAAATCATTCGTACTGACAATTCAATACAGCAACACTGTAATCTAATTCCACAATGATAAGCACACTGTCGATACACATAATAATGACATGGTGGGTAGTCAACCGGAAGGAAACAAAACAAAACTACAGAGAGAGAGAGGTCAGAGGAAGGGTTGGCGGGGGGGGGGGGGGGGGGGGGGGGGGGGGGGGGGGGGGGGGGGAGGGGGTGGGGGATGGTAGGTAGGATGGTAGGTAGGAGTATGAGAAGAAGGATGGTAGACAGAGTGGGAGTGGGGATGGGCGATTCAATGGAGTAGGTTATATTTTTTAGACAGTGTGTTCAAAGTATGGTTTACAGAAGACTTTGCCAAATGGACGCTTATGATTTTAATCGACAAATCAAATTACTGAGACATAAAATGTTTATGTAAGCGTTTCTTGAAAAGTTTTAACGTATTCGTGTTTTGTAGACTCGGTGGAAGTGAGTTCCAGATATATGGTCCAGAGCAAGCCAGGCTTGTTTTTCTTATTGATCAATGCGTGGGTATTGGAGAAGGTATATCTTCGAGCCAGAAGAACTGTTCAATCTTGTAAAAAGGGCATTGATATAACATGGTATTAGTATCTGTCAAGATTGTAAACATAAATGATGCCTTGTTGAATTCCAATCGCTTACCCAGAGGATGTATGTTCATTGCTTTTAGTTGTTCATCTGTTGTTAGAGGTAGGGCTGGATGAAGTGGCTGTGCGGCACGTCTATGGAGAGAATTCAGCCTTTTTTTTGGTGCACATCACTACTCCCGTCCCACACTGTTGAAGTATAACTGATACACGTCATTATGTGTACATTGAAGAAAAGCTTCAGCACGGTACTGTTGGCGTAGCGCTTTCATTGAGATAACAGGAAAAGTTTTTTTTTTTTTGAGACTACCTTGCTTACATTATTGAATTGAGATTACCATTTCAATTGTTTTTATCTATCGTTACCCCTAAAACACGATGCTCATCTACCTGTTCGATAGAAGTGCCATTCAACTGAAGCTTTAGGCAAAGAGGAATCAGTTGGTGCTTTTGGTGGGTAGCTATAATCATACATTTGGTTTTGGCTGGCTGCATGACGATCGAGTTTGAATGACACCAGTCTGACACGTCATTCAGACTTTCCTGAAGGGATGTTTTTCTATTGTCTGTAGATCACTACCATTTGTTTGGAGTGACGAGTCATCAGCAGATAAATCTGTCGTGACTTTTTCATCTGATATGGATAATGGTAAATCGTTGATGAAGGTGCAGAATAGGAGGGGACCTAGTACTGAGCCTTGTGGGACTCCATGTCTCACAAGTCTGAAGCGGAGGTTTTGCCATGAAGCACCACATACTGAGTCATATCATTCAAGTATGATTGGAAGAAATGAGACTGTCTGTCCCCCACCCATTTCCAACCGCTCCTCCCCCTTCCCGTGAACTCCTCTTCAGCTATAGACAATACTTACTGTTTTATGTCAAGAGTTGTTTTTCTTAATATAGACTTTTTGATATTATTATTTTTTCTTTTTTTTTTTTTTTTTCTTTAATTTTTGTTTGTTTGCTTGCTTGTTGTTGCTCTATTTTCTACTCAGCATCAAATACCCCTGCGGTTTCATGGGAATTTCCTTTCGTTATTCTCTGTAATGAATGACTGCTATATCAAATAGATTTGGACAATGTTGTGTATGGAATACTAAAGAATGATAGTGTAGTCTTTACTTATTGGAGCATGTCAAGGTCGCTAAGCCTGACTTACTCCCTCCCGTTCCAAACTTACCCTATCGCAGACGACCCACACCAAAGAAACACAAGAAGTTTACACAAAACACCAACTTATGACAACACTAAATGCAACCACACTTTCAACCCCACAGGTATACTTACACCCCTTTTTTACGCTACCACACACACACACACACACACACAGAGTACCTCACACACCAACCCTACACCACACATCCGCCCCAAGGCTATTTCCTCCTCTCCACTGTACACACTGTGCAAACCACTGCAAATAAACATTGCCCCTCAACCTCAGGGATGAGTGATCAACGGAAAAGCAAATAATAATAATAATAATCATTTGGCTGCAACAGCGTCAGAAGAGGCTGCCACAAAACCAAATCAGACAATTTCACAAAGATGAGGAAAATTCCAAAAGAAAATAATTTAAAGGGGTGTAGTGACGCACGGTTTCTGCTCTCATAGGCGAGCTCACCGGAAGTGCACCTCGCGTGAGAAGTGTTCACTGACACTCAGGTAAACCAGCAGACGAACTCCGGTAGTACGTACGACACGGGAGCTTGAAGCATGCGGTCCTACTAACTTGTTAGCTTAGGCAGTGCGACGCTAAGCCTCGAGGAGAGAGCGGACTAGCTAACTTATAGCTGGCTAGGGAGTTCGACACTCGGCCTTGAGGAGAGTGGACTAGTTAACTTGTAGTTAACTAGGGAGCTACGTCGTACTGCAGTGACAGGAACACTAGTGACAGACCAGTGCAAGGGCCTCCAGTTAACAGGAGACAGTTTTGCCCTAGCACTGCGACAGTACAGCCGTAGACGGTTACAACGGGCTGGGACAGCTTTAAACAGTACCACTGCTAGGCCCCGGAGGTGGACACTGACAGAAAGACAGTGCACCAGCTGCAGACCTTCTGAAGAGCCGAATGTGGACAGCTTGGACAGAGTGCGTCGCAGACTGACCTAGAAAGACAGTGACCTAGACTAGGCCTTACTTGGTAGTTCATGCCAGTGAAGGGTTTGGGAAAGATTCCTGAGGAAACCCGCAAGCCGGAGTCTGGACTGACCAGGTAAGGTAGAGTGTGTGTGTGTGTGTGTGAGTGCACAACTGCTAGGTATATAAACCGACTTCTCTTGATTGTAGGGAAAACACTTCATTGGTGTCAGGAGTGGGATATACTTGGCACTTTCAACTGGTACAACCCCTACCTGTAAGTCTACAACAAACAGAAGTTGTTAATAGTGTGTGGGTGTTAGTTGTGTTGTACACAGACCAGGTACTAATTGTACTCCACACTAGCTTTTTCCAGTTGCTCCATTAATATAAGGGGGGGGGGGGGGGGGGAGATTTATTCAGTACACCATAGCGCTGAATGTAACTCAGCCTCTGGATTGAGCAGTGCAGCTTGTGTGTTCAGGGAAAAGGAAGGGGAAATTCACATTATCCAGGATGGTGTCCATTCCTTGTGGCCAACCCAGTGACGACCTGCTCGAGCTGATTGATTTCAGAATGCAGCAGGGGGCCATGGGAGATTAAATAGAGCCCCAAAATGGCCGCCACATTTGGGGGAAGAAAAGAAAGAGTACTCCCTTACCCACATGGGACGAGCAGCAGTCCATGGATGATTTCTGGTCCTCTCTTCACTCGGAGGCAAGCAAAAGCTTAAGTCAAGTTGCTGAACCCAGTGATACTAGTTCCCTGCTCACCGAGCTGCCGTCAGTTCCAACTCATCCACCAAATTTTGTGGACAACCTGGTTGACTTGGAAGTGGGCTCTCCTGGGCCTGCTGAAAAATTGGAACCCCATCCCTCCAGAATGGTGAGAAAGCGATCACCAGGACGGAGCGAGTCTTTTAGACTTAATTACTCAGATCGAGGACACGGGCAGTCACGGAGGTTTACGTCTTCGTCAAGGTCGGCCTCAAGCAGACAGCGTTGCCACAGATTTGGGTCAGAGTCTCTGACGTGGGAGCACAAGCAGAGTCTGAAGCAGTCGAATCCTGGAGCAAGGTCACAGGGACGACGACAGCACAGACACCATGGCGGGGACTTTAGACCTAAAGATTCCAGGCACTTTTCCTCATACTCAAGTAGGTTTAGGTCGCCAGCACCGACTGACTGACAGATGTCGAGATTTTGCTGGAGATCATGACCAAGATCATAGAGATGGGTAAGGGGCGCCTGTGTAGTGGCAGGAGGCATGACGGATGAACACGGGCCCCGTCGAGCTCTCCCCCCTGCCCTCGAGAGTAACTTGGAGCAGGCACCAAAAGTAGGTCACACAGAAAAACAGGTTTTACTGCCATGCCACCACGACTGCACTGAGAGTGAGTCGGAATTGTATTCTGAGCCCTCAGACAGCAGCAGGGAAAACGGTCCTGTTAGGCACTCCCATTCTGGACCAAGAGGGAACCCCCGAAAATTGCCCCCAAATCTGCAGTATGACGGAAAACACAAACTGGCTGTCATTCAAGTACAGGTTCGACAGCTATAGAACAGCCCTCAACTGGTCTGAGAATGAGAGTCGGGACTACCTTGGATGGAGTTGGGAAGGAAAAGCCCAAGACTTCTTTGTTATTGCCACCAAGATGGGCAGTCAGTGTTCATATCACCAGATGATGAAGAAGTTGGAAGCACGCTTCGGGGCCAGCGAGCTGACTGAAACAGCAAGCAAAGCTAAAATTCCAGCAAGCCAGCCAAAACACAGGGGAGTCCTATGAGGACTGGGCAGACAGGGTCACAGTGCTTGCTGATTCAGCCTTCAGAGACCTGCCAGAAAGTTATGTACAGGGCGAGGCAATCAGCACATTTTGCATTGGTAATCTGGACAGGGAGGCAGGAAAATATGCCTATCTGGAGAGACCCAGAACCATGGAAGAAGCCGTCCATAAAGTGAAA
This sequence comes from Conus betulinus, assembly GCA_016801955.1. NCBI lineage: Eukaryota > Metazoa > Mollusca > Gastropoda > Neogastropoda > Conidae > Conus > Conus betulinus. The sequence goes on from JADBJO010004901.1 coordinate 111,044, forward strand.
GTGGTACCAGCACGTCTCCCTGGTCATGGATGAGGCACCAAGGAAAGTTCAGGAGGAGCCACAGGTCAGTTCTGGTTTTTCCAAGCAGGATCTGGGCAGCTTTAAGCAGATCGTGGAAAAGCTGACCGCTCGTCTGCAGCTTACAGCTAAAGAAAAGTGGAAAGCCAGCTCCTGACAGCCCAGATTCCAATATCAAGTGCTTCTACTGTAAGCAGTTGGGCACAGGAAAAAAAGATTGCAGGCGATACCAGAAGTGGCTGCAGAACCAGTCTGCAAAGGGGATGGAAGGAAGGAAAGGGACCCCAGCTCTCCAGTCAAGGCTCCAGTCCCTGCATGCTCTGTCAATGCGGTAAGGACCATCTCCCAGAGCAGGATTTCCAAGGTGCAAACCTTCGGTACGATCCAAGGCAGTGGGAGCTACTGGCTATACACCACCGCATGTGCCTGGTGCTTCACCGCTGAAAGTATCCAACCAGCCCCAGGCAGTCAGCATCCCTTGCAAGAATTTGAAGGAATCGCCTCAAGCAAGGCCTGAGGTTATTCGTATTGCTAGGGTCAGGGCCGGTTCTAAGGTGAAAGTGACCATGAGGGAGAACAGGTCAGGATGCCAGAGTCAGGATTCAAGTACAGCTGGCAATCAAGTTGCTCAGGTGGACCACGTGGGAACGTGTCAGCCAGGGTTAGTCCGGACAGTAGGGGTATTGGGCAGTCTAGCCAGCGTCAGGAGGGTCCCAAAAAGGCCTTATAGGATCAAGTGAAAGGGACAGGGAATCTGCTGACAAAGGGCCAGCAACACAGGGAAAAGATGCACGGACTCAAGCCCTACTGCTGAGATCCAGGATGCCAGAACTTCTCCAAAGCACATGTCTGTACATCGCCACAGATCCAGGAAGGCAAGGAGGCCGGTTCCACATGCCAGGAAACCCAAAAGAGGGGCAAGAAGTGTTTGATTCCCGGCTGTGGGGAGGCTAACGAGTATCCTAAAGCTCATGCCTTCATTCACTTGCTGGCTGGAATGTTAGGCGCCGGCTGTGTTCAGCATCACTGGAGATTGTCGGCACCAAAGAGGGAGAAAAACAAAACAGCGTCAACACCATTTCCAGTCAGCATCTGACGGTAACTACTGGGTACAAAACTGGCATGTACATTGCAGCAGACCGCTTCCACATTGTTATAAGGCGCTAGCACTCCCCTCCCCAGTTTGACAACCATGTAATAATAATAATAATAATGATAATGATAATAATAATAAGCCTAATAAATATAATAATGATAATGATGATGATTAATTACGGCGCTTAATCTTACATCATAAGCCCTAATCGCTTACAAATACATAAAAAGGTTAAATTAAAGAAAACATAAATGAAACCAATAGGAAGAAGAAGATTGCAATAAGTACCATGCATCGACAAACAAGGGTGCATACTGACACCCACCCACGCACACACAGAAACACACACACACACACACACACACACACACACACACACACACACACACACACACACATTAGTCGCAGAATCAATTTGATCGGCAAGGGTAGGGGAAGAAGGAACTGCTATTGATAGGTGAAGAGGGTTGTTTTAAGAGATGCCTTGAAGGAAGACAGAGAGTTTGAACTACGCAAAGATATTGTGGGTTTATTTCAAGAAACCAGACCCCGAAAAGGAAAAGACCGTTGGATGTAATAGCGATGATACATGTCAAAGTTTTTTTAAAAATGGTTTCAACGATGGTTTCACTCGCTTAGTACACTACAAATGATAAACTCGTATTGTTTGCTAATCGATATTTAGCAAGAAACACCCACACGAGACCTATTTGTGTTCTCTATTCAGTAACATATTTGTGTGTGTCAGCTCTTTTATTAGTATAAATCGTATGAAATAGTTCAAACTTGTTAAAACGTAAGTTGACATCAGTTAGAATATGTATGGATAATGTCATGTAATGTCTTTCGTCAGAGCAAAAAAGAAGAAAAAAAAAACTGTAGGCAATATCTTTAAAGAAATGTCAGTTTCGCGATATAGAGAATACTGCTTAGTGTGTTAACAGCAGATTTATAACATGACCAGTTCGTGACATTGTCATGTACGGGATGAGCGGAAAAGTCTAACAGATATTCATCGCTTAGCTGAGTTTGATTACGTTGGAACGGGCACCTGCTGAAACTGAACATAGCAAACCTCAAAGTTTACTACAGAGACACGCGAAGGCTCACGCACTCTTAACAACCGAAACCACGGGATCACATCGAGTCACGTGGTTACACACGTCAGTCAGAAAAGGCGATCCATGATACAGGCAATTACAAAGATGGCCCTATTTAACCCTCTCGCGTACACATCGTTAGACACACGTTGCTCAGTCTGTCAACATCATCAATGAGCATGAAACTCAGTGACACAGGGGAAGAAGGCGTTGGGATGAAGGCCCGAAGGTGTGTGTGTGTGTGTGTGTGTGTGTGTGGTGGGGGGGGGGGGGGGGGGGGTATATCCCATCGTGTCAGGTACCTTTTGTTGCATTAACCTAGTGACGAGGAGATTGACCACAGCTCCTCTGTGTGTGTGTGTGTGTGTGTGTGTGTGTGTGTGTGTGTGTGCGTGCGTGTGTGTGTGCGTGTGTGCGTGCGCGCGCGCGTATGTGGGTACGCGTGTGTCTGTGACTCTGTGTGTGTGTGTGTGTGTGTGTGTGTGTGTGTGTGCGCGCGCGCGCGCACATGCGCGCGCCTGACTGGTAATTTTCTCTGCCTGTCCCATAACAGATCGGAGTAACGATGCATTTTTCTACAATCTCCACGGGCCTGACGCTGCTGGCGCTATGCTGCCGCTCCCAGCCACCCGCGGTTGTCACGCCTCCTGTGACGGCACCTGCCTGTATCTCTGGAAGCTGTTCCAGAAGGAGGGCTGCAGCCCTTTCATCTGCAGCACTTTCCGGTGCTCCTACCTCAAAAAGCGCCTCGCACACAAGAGGTGCCAGGTGGAGCCTTGCACACCTCAGTTTGACAAATCCACCCTAGCTCTCCCCCACTACGATGGGTGCCGGAGGGACTACAGCCCCTTTCACTCCTCAGCCTACGAATCCTGCTCCCGTCACCCCACAACCTATGACCCCCGCTCCCGTCACCCCACAACCTATGACCCCTGCTCCTGTCACTCCCCAACCTATGACCCCTGCTCCTGTCCCTCCCCAACCTATGACCACAGCTCCTGTCACTCCCCAAACTATGACCCCTGCTCCTGTCACTCCCCAAACCTATGACCACTGCTCCTGTCACTCCCCACCTATGACCACTGCTCCTGTCACTCCCCAACCTATGACCCCTGCTCCTGTCACTCCCCACCTATGACCACTGCTCCTGTCACTCCCCAAACCTATGACCACTGCTCCTGTCACTCCCCAACCTATGACCCCTGCTCCTGTCACTCCCCAACCTATGACCCCTGCTCCTGTCACTCCCCACACCCTATGACCACTGCTCCTGTCACTCCCCAGCCTATGACCCCTGCTCCTGTCACTCCCCAACCTATGACCCCTGCTCCTGTCACTCCCCATGACCTATGACCACTGCTCCTGTCACTCCCCACCTATGACCACTGCTCCTGTCACTACCCAACCTATGACCACTGCTCCTGTCACTCCCCAGCCTATGACCCCTGCTCCTGTCACTCCCCAACCTATGACCCCTGCTCCTGTCACTCCCCAACTATGACCACTGCTCCTGTCACTCCCCAACCTATGACCCCTGCTCCTGTCACTCACACCCTATGACCCCCCTCCTGTCACCTATGACCCCTGCTCCTGTCACTCCCCAACCTATGACCACTGCTCCTGTCACTCCACAGCCTATGACCCCTGCTCCTGTCACTCCCCAAACCTATGACCACTGCTCCTGTCACACTCCCAACCTATGACCACTGCTCCTGTCACCCCCCACAACCTATGACCTCTGCTCCTGTCACTCCCCAAACCTATGACCCCCGCTCCTGTCACTCCACAACCTATGACCCCCGCTCCTGTCACCCCCCAACCTATGACCCCTGCTCCTGTCACCCCCAACCTATGACCACTGCTCCTGTCACTCCCAACCTATGACCCCTGCTCCTGTCACTCCCCACACCTATGACCCCTGCTCCTGTCACCCCCCAACCTATGACCCCTGCTCCTGTCACTCCCCAACCTATGACCACTGCTCCTGTCACTCCCCAACCTATGACCCCTGCTCCTGTCACTCCCCCAACCTATGACCACTGCTCCTGTCACTCCCACACCTATGACCCCTGCTCCTGTCACTCCCCCCCAACCTATGACCCCTGCTCCTGTCACTCCCCAACCTATGACCACTGCTCCTGTCTGTCACTCCCCAACCTATGACCACTGCTCCTGTCACTCCCCAACCTATGACCACTGCTCCTGTCACTCCACAACCTATGACCCCTGCTCCTGTCACTCCCAAACCTATGACCCCTGCTCCTGTCACTCCCCCAACCTATGACCACTGCTCCTGTCACTCCCCAACCTATGACCCCTGCTCCTGTCACTCCCCAACCTATGACCCCTGCTCCTGTCACTCACTCCCCAACCTATGACCACTGCTCCTGTCACTCCCAACCTATGACCCCTGCTCCTGTCACTCCCCAACCTATGACCCCTGCTCCTGTCACTCCCCAACCTATGACCACTGCTCCTGTCACTCCTACAACCTATGACCTCTGCTCCTGTCACCTCCCCAACCTTGACCCCCGCTCCTGTCACTCCACAACCTATGACCCCGCTCCTGTCACTCCCACAACCTATGACCCCCGCTCCTGTCACCCCACAACCTATGACCACTGCTCCTGTCACTCCCAGCCTATGACCCCTGCTCCTGTCACTCCACAGCCTATGACCCTGCTCCTCACCACCCCCCAACTATGACCCCTGCTCCTGTCACTCCCCAACCCTATGACCCCTGCTCCTGTCACTCCCACAAACCTATGACCCCTGCTCCTGTCACTCCCCAAACTATGACCCCTGCTCCTGTCACTCCCCAACCTATGACCACCCTGCTCCTGTCACTCCCCCAACCTATGACCACTGCTCCTGTCACTCCCCAACCTATGACCCCTGCTCCTGTCACTCCCCAACCTATGACCACTGCTCCTGTCACTCCCCAAACCTATGACCCCTGCTCCTGTCACTCCCCAAACTATGACCCCCTGCTCCTGTCACTCCCCAACCTATGACCCCTGCTCCTGTCACTCCCCAACCTATGACCCCTGCTCCTGTCACTCCCCAACCTATGACCACTGCTCCTGTCACTCCCCAACCTATGACCCCTGCTCCTGTCACTCCACAACCTATGACCACTGCTCCTGTCACTCCCCAACCTATGACCCCTGCTCCTGTCACTCCCACAACCTATGACCCCTGCTCCTGTCACTCCCAACCTATGACCCCTGCTCCTGTCACTCCCCAACCTATGACACTGCTCCTGTCACTCCCCAACCTATGACCACTGCTCCTGTCACTCCCCAACTATGACCCTGCTCCTGTCACTCCCCAACAACTATGACCCTGCTCCTGTCACTCCCCAACCTATGACCACTGCTCCTGTCACTCCCCAACCTATGACCACTGCTCCTGTCACTCCCCAACCTATGACCACTGCTCCTGTCACTCCCCAACCTATGACCCCTGCTCCTGTCACTCCACAACCTATGACCCCTGCTCCTGTCACCCCCCAACCTATGACCCCTGCTCCTGTCACTCCCAACCTATGACCCCTGCTCCTGTCACCCCCAACCTATGACCCCTGCTCCTGTCACCCCCAACCTATGACCACTGCTCCTGTCACTCCACAGCCTATGACCCTGCTCCTGTCACTCCACAACCTATGACCACTGCTCCTGCACACTCACCCCCCAACTATATGACCCCTGCTCCTGTCACTCCCCAACCCTATGACCCCTGCTCCTGTCACTCCCAAACCTGACCCCTGCTCCTGTCACTCCCCAACCTATGACCCCTGCTCCTGTCACTCCCCAACCTATGACCACCCTGCTCCTGTCACTCCCCCCCAACCTATGACCACTGCTCCTGTCACTCCCCAACCTATGACCCCTGCTCCTGTCACTCCCCAACCTATGACCCCTGCTCCTGTCACTCCCCAACCTATGACCACTGCTCCTGTCACTCCCACACCTATGACCACTGCTCCTGTCACTCCCAACCTATGACCTATGACCACTGCTCCTGTCACTCCACCAACCTATGACCACTGCTCCTGTCACCCCCCAACCTATGACCCCCGCTCCTGTCACTCCACAACCTATGACCACTGCTCCTGTCACTCCACAACCTATGACCCCTGCTCCTGTCACTCCCCAACCTATGACCACTGCTCCTGTCACTCCACAACTATGACGACTGCACCTGCTCTGTCACCCCCAACCTATGACCCTGCTCCTGTCACTCCCAACCTATGACCCCTGCTCCTGTCACATCACAACCTATGACCCCTGCTCCTGTCACTCCCCAACCTATGACCACTGCTCCTGTCACTCCCCAACCTATGACCACTGCTCCTGTCACTCCCAACCTATGATCACTGCTCCTGTCACTCCCCAACCTATGACCACTGCTCCTGTCACCCCAAACCTATGACCCCTGCTCCTGTCACTCCACACAACCTATGACCCCTGCTCCTGTCACCCCCCAACCTATGACCCCTGCTCCTGTCACTCCCACAACCTATGACCCCTGCTCCTGTCACCCCCAACCTATGACCACTGCTCCTGTCACTCCACAGCCTATGACCCCTGCTCCTGTCACCCCCCAACCTATGACCCCCCTGCTCCTGTCACTCCCCAACCTATGACCCCTGCTCCTGTCACTCCCCCACAACCTATGACCCCTGCTCCTGTCTCCTGTCACTCCCCAACCTATGACCCCTGCTCCTGTCACTCCCCAACCTATGACCACTGCTCCTGTCACTCCCCAACCTATGACCACTGCTCCTGTCACTCCCCAACCTATGACCCCTGCTCCTGTCACTCCCCAACCTATGACCCCTGCTCCTGTCACTCCCCAACTATGACCACTGCTCCTGTCACTCCCCAGTCTATGACCACTGCTCCTGTCACTCCCCAACCTATGACCCCTGCTCCTGTCACTCCCCAACCTATGACCACTGCTCCTGTCACCCCAAACCTATGACCCCCGCTCCTGTCACTCCCACAAACTATGACCACTGCTCCTGTCACTCCAAACCTATGACCAATGCTCCCGTCACTCCACAACCTATGACCAATGCTCCTGTCACTCCCCAGCCTATGACCCCTGCTCCTCTCACCCCCCAACCTATGACCCCTGCTCCTGTCACTCCGCACCCTATGACCCCTGCTCCTGTCACTCCCAAACTATGACCCCTGCTGCTCCTGTCACTCCCCCCCACCTATGACCACTGCTCCTGTCACTCCCCAACCTATGACCACTGCTCCTGTCACCCCACAACTATGACCCCCGCTCCTGTCACCCCCAACCTATGACCCCTGCTCCTGTCACCCCACAACCTATGACCCCCCCTCCTGTCACCCCCAAACCTATGACCCCCTGCTCCTGTCACTCCCCAACCTATGACCACTGCTCCTGTCACTCCACAACCTATGACCCCTGCTCCTCTCACCCCCCCAACCTATGACCCCTGCTCCTGTCACTCCCCACCCTATGACCCCTGCTCCTGTCACTCACAACCTATGACCCCTGCTCCTGTCACTCCCCAACCTATGACCCCTGCTCCTGTCACTCCCAACCCTATGACCCCTGCTCCTGTCACTCCCCAACCTATGACCACTGCTCCTGTCACTCCCCAACCTATGACCCCTGCTCCTGTCACTCCCCAACCTATGACCCCAGCTCCTGTCACTCCCCAACCTATGACCACTGCTCCTGTCACTCCACAGCCTATGACCCTGCTCCTGTCACTCCCCAAACCTATGACCACTGCTCCTGTCACTCCCCAACCATATGACCACTGCTCCTGTCACTCCCACACCTATGACCCCTGCTCCTGTCACTCCCCAACCTATGACCCCTGCTCCTGTCACTCCCCAACCTATGACCACTGCTCCTGTCACTCCCACAACCTATGACCTCCCGCTCCTGTCACCCACAACCTATGACCCTCGCTCCTGTCACCCCACATCTTATGACCCTTGCTCCTGTCACCCCACAACCTATGACCCCTGTCACTGCTGACCTGTCACTCCCCAACCTATGACCCCTGCTCCTCTCACTCCACAACCTATGACCACTGCTCCTGTCACTCCCCAACCTATGACCCCTGCTCCTCTCACTCCACAACCTATATGACCCTGCTCCTCTCACACCACAACCTATGACCCCTGCTCCTGTCACACCACAACCTATGACCCCTGCTCCTGTCACTCCCCAACCTATGACCCCTGCTCCTGTCACTCAACAACCTATGACCCCTGCTCCTGTCACTCCCCAACCTATGACCCTGCTGCTCCTGTCACTCCCCAACCTATGACCCCTGCTCCTGTCACTCCCCAACCTATGACCCCTGCTCCTGTCACTCCCCAACCTATGACCCCTGCTCCTGTCACTCCCCAAACCTATGACCACTGCTCCTGTCACTCCCCAACCTATGACCCCTGCTCCTGTCACTCCCAACCTATGACCACTGCTCCTGTCACTCCCCAACCTATGACCCCTGCTCCTGTCACTCCCCCAACCTATGACCCCTGCTCCTGTCACTCCCCAACCTATGACCCCAGCTCCTGTCACTCCCCAACCTATGACCACTGCTCCTGTCACTCCCCAACCTATGACCACTGCTCCTGTCACTCCCAACCTATGACCCTGCTCCTGTCACTCCCCAACCTATGACCCCTGCTCCTGTCACTCCCCAACCTATGACCACTGCTCCTGTCACTCCACAAACCTATGACCCCTGCTCCTGTCACTCCCCAACCTATGACCATTGCTCCTGTCACTCCCCAACCTATGACCCCCCCCCTGCTCCTGTCACCCCACAACCTATGACCCCCGCTCCTGTCACCCCCCACATCCTATGACACCCTGCTCCTGTCACCCCCACAACCTATGACCACTGCTCCTGTCACTCTCCACAGCCTATGACCCCTGCTCCTGTCACTCCACAACCTATGACCCCTGTTATGTCGCCTCCCCAACCTATGGCACCTGCCTGCATCTCTGGAAGCTGTTCCAACCTAGGACCCTGCAGCCCTTTCATCTGCAGCACTTTCCTGTGCTCCTACCTCAAAAAGCGCCTCGCACAAGAGGTGCCAGGTGGAGCCTTGCACACCTCAGTTTGACAAATCCACCCTAGCTCCTCCCACTACGATGGGTGCCGGAGGAACTACAGCCCCTTTCACTCCTCAGCCTACGAATCCTTCTCCGTCACCCCCCCACCTCCTATGACCCCCGACCCCGCTCCCGTCACCCCACAACCTATGACCCCTGCTCCTGTCACTCCCCAACCTATGACCCCTGCTCCTGTCACTCCCCAACCTATGACCACTGCTCCTGTCACTCCCCAACCTATGACCACCTGCTCCTGTCAACCCCACAACCTATGACCCCTGCTCCTGTCACACCCCAAGCCTATGACCCCTGCTCCTGTCACTCCCCAACTCCCCAACCTATGATCACTGCTCCTGTCACTCCCCAACCTATGACCACTGCTCCTGTCACCCCCCAGCCTATGACCCCTGCTCCTGTCACTCCCCAACCTATGACCACTGCTCCTGTCACTCCCCAACCTATGACCACTGCTCCTGTCACTCCCCAACCTAGGACCCCTGCTCCTGTCACTCCCCAACCTATGACCCCTGCTCCTGTCACTCCCCAACCTATGACCACTGCTCCTGTCACTCCCCAACCTATGACCCCTGCTCCTGTCACTCCCCAACCTATGACCCCTGCTCCTTTCACTCCCAACCTATGACCCCTGCTCCTGTCACTCCACAACCTATGACCACTGCTCTGTCACTCCAACCTATGACCACTGCTCCTGTCACCCCACAACCTATGACCCCCGCTCCTGTTACCCCCCACAACCTATGACCCCGGTCCTGTCACCCCACAACCTATGACCCCCGCTGCTGGCACCCCCCAACAACCTATGACCACTGCTCCTGTCACTCCACAGCCCATGACCCCTGCTCCTGTCACTCCACAGCCTATGACGACTGCACCTCTCACCCCCCAAACCTATGACCCCTGCTCCTGTCACTCCCCCCTATGACCCCTGCTCCTGTCACGTCACAACCTATGACCCCTGCTTCTGTCACTCCCACCCTATGACCCCTACTCCACTCTCGTCACAACCTATGACCCCTGCTCTTGTTACGCCACAACCTATGATCCCTTCTCCTATCACTTCACAACCTATGACTCCTGCTCCTCTCACTCCACAACCTATGACCCTTGCTCCTCTCACTCCACAACCTATGACCCCTGCTCCTGTCACTTCCCAACCTAAGACCCCTGCACCTGTCACGCCACAAGCTGTGACCCCTGCACCTGTCACGCCACAACCTTGACCCCTACTCCTCTGTCTGTTCCTTCCCAGTCTAGGCCATCTGGTCCTACATCTGTTCCTTCCCAATCTACGGCATCTGGTCCAACATCTGTTCTTTCCTTGTCTACTGCCATGGGTCCGTCATCTGGTCCTTTCCAATCTACGGCATCTGGTCCTGCATCTGTTCCTTCCCAGTCTACAGCCTCTGGTCCAGCATCTGTTCCTTCCCAGTCTGCTACATCTGATACTGCATCTTTGCCTTCTCAGACTACGGCATCTGGTCCTGCATCTGTTCCTTCCCAATCTACGGCCTCTGGTCCCAGCATCTGTTCCTTCCCAGACTACGGCATCTGGTCCTGCATCTGGTCCTTCCCAGACTACGGCATCTGGTCCTGCATCTGTTCCTTCCCAGTCTACAGCCTCTGGCCCTTCATCTGGTCCTTTCCAATCTACGGCATCTGGTCCTGCATCTGTTCCTCCCCAGTCTACAGCCTCTGGTCCAGCATCTGTTATTTCCCAGTCTACCACCTCTGGCCCTTCATCTGGCCCTTTCCAATCTATGGCATCTGGTCCTGCATCTGTTCCATCCCAGTCTACGCCATCTGGACCAATGTCTGTTCCTTCCCAATCTACGGGATCTGGTCCAGCATCTGTTCCGTCCCAAATCTACGGCCTCTGGTCCAGCATCTGTTCCTTCCCAGACTATGGCCTCGGGTCTACCATCTGTTCCTTCCCAGTCTACAGCCACTGGTCCAGCATCTGTTCCTTCTCATCCTACCGCCACGGGTACCTCATCTGGTCCTTTCCAGACTATAGCATCTGGTCCTGCATCTGTTCGTTCCCAGTCTACTGCGTCTGGTCCAGCATCTGTTCCTTCCCAGTCGACAGCCTCTGGTTCTGCATCTGTTCCTTCGCAGTCTACGCCGTCTGGTCCAGCATCTGTTCCTTCCCAGTCTATGGCATCTGGTCCAACATCTGTTCTTCCCTGTCTACTGCCATGGGTCCATCATCTGGTCCTTTCCAATCCACAGCATCTGGCCCTGCAACTGTTCTTTCACACTCTATGGCATCTGGTCCAGCACCTCTTCCTTCCCAGTCTACTGCATCTGTTACAGCATCTGTTCCTTCCCAGTCTGCTACATCTGATACTGCATCTTGCCTTCTCAGACTACGGCATCTGGTCCTGCATCTGTTCCTTCCCAATCTACAGCCTCTGGTCCAGCATCTCTTCCTTTCCAGACTACGGCATCTGGTCCTGCATCTGGTCCTTCCCAGACTACAGCATCTGGTCCTGCATCTGTTCCTTCCCAGTCTACAGCCTCTGGCCCTTCATCTGGTCCTTTCCAATCTACGGCATCTGGTCCTGCATCTGTTCCTCCCCAGTCTACAGCCTTTGGTCCAGCATCTGTTACTTCCCGGTCTACCACCTCTGGCCTTCATCTGGTCCTTTCCAATCTGCAGCATCTGTTCCTGTATATGTTCCTTCCCAGTCAACTGCATCTGGTCCAGCATCTGTTCCTTCCCAGTCTACAGGGTCTGGTCCTGCAGATGATCCTTCTCGGTCTACAACCTCTGGTCCTGCATCTGTTCCTTCCCAGTCTACGGCATCTGGTCCAACATCTGTTCCTTTACAATCTACGGCCTCTGGCCCAGCATCTGTTCCTTCCCAGACTACGGCATCTGCTCCTGTATCTGTTCCTTCCCAGTCTACAGCCTCTGGTCCAGCATCTGTTCCTTCCCAGTCTACCGACACTGGTCCTCTTTCTGGTCCTTTCCAATCTACGACATCTGGTCCTGCATCTGTTCCTTCCCAGTCTACTGCGTCTGGTCCAGCATCTGGTCCTTCCCAGTCGACAGCGTCTGGTCCTGCATCTGTTCCTTCGCAGTCTACACCGTCTGGTCTAGCATCTGTTTCTTCCAAGTCTACGGCATTGGGTCCTTCATCTCTTCCTTCCCAATCAACGGCCTCTGGTCCAGCATCTGTTCCTCCCCAGACTACGGCATATGGTGCTGCATCTGTCCCTTCCCAGTCTACAGTCTCTGGTCCAGCAGCATCTATTTCTTCCCAGTCTACTACATCTGGTCCAGCATCTGTTCCTTCACAGTCTACGCTGTTTGTTCCAGCATCTGTTCCTTCCAAGACTACGGCATCTGGTCCAACATCTGTAACTTCCCAGTCTACCGCCTCTGGCCCTTCATCTGGTCCTTTCCAATCTACATCATCTGGTCCTGCATCTGTTTGTTCACAGTCTGCTGAATCTGGTCCTGCATCTGTTCCTTCGCAGTCTACGCTGTCTGGTCTTGCACCTGTTCCTTCCCAGTCTACGGCCACTGGTCCAGCATCTGTTCCTTCCCAGTCTACCGTCTCTGGCCCTCATCTGGTCCTTTCCAATCTACATCATCTGGTCCTGCATCTGTTTGTTCCCAGTCTGCTGAATCTGGTCCAGCATCTGTTCCTTTCCAGTCGACCGTCTCTGGTCTTGCACCTTTTCCTTCGCAGTCTACGCTGTCTGGTCCAGTATCTGTTCCTTCCCAGTCTATGGCATCTGGTCCAACATGTGTTCCTTCCCTGTCTGCCGCCATGGGTCCGTCATCTGGTCCTTTCCCATCTACGGCATCTGGTTCCGCATCTGTTCCTTCACAATCTACGGCATCTGGTCCAGCATCTGTTCCTTTCCAGTCTACTACATCTGGTACTGCATCTTTGCCTTCCCAGTCTACGGGCATCTGGTCCTACATTTGTTCCTTCCCAATCTACGGCCTCTGGTTCAGCATCTGTTCCTTTGCAGACTACGGAATCTGGTCCCGCATCTGTTCCTTCCCAGTCTACAGCCTCTGGCCGTTCATCTGGTCCTTTCCGATCTACAGCATCTGGTCCTACATCTGTTTCTTTCCAGTCTATTGCATCTGGTTTAACATCTGTTCCTTTCCAGCCGACAGCCTCTGGTCCAGCATCTGCTCCTTCCCAGACTACGGCATCTGGTCTACCATCTGCTCCTTCCCAATCTACAGCCTCTGGTCCAGCATCTGTTTCTTCCCAGTCTACTGCGTCTGGTCTTCCATCTGTTCCTTCCTAGTCGACAGCGTCTGGTCCTGCATCTGTTCCTTCGTAGTCTACGCCGTCTGGTCCAGCATCTGTTCCTTCCAAGTCTACGGCATCTGGTCCTTCATCTCTTCCTTCCCAATCTACGGCCTCTGGTCCAGCATCTGTTCCTGTCTACTGCATCTGTTACTGCATCTTTGCCTTCCCAGTGTACAGCCGCTGGTCCTACATCCTTTCTTTCCCAATGAACGGCCTCTGGTCCAGCATCTGTTGCTTCCCAGACTACCCGCATCTGGTCCTGCATCTGTTCCTTCCCAGACTACGGCATCTGGTCCAACATCTGTTACTTCCCAGTCTACCGCCTCTGGCCCTTCATCTGGTCCTTTCCAATCTACAGCATCTGGTCCTGCATCTGTTCGTTCCCAGTCTACTACATCTGGTCCAGCATCTATTCCTTCCCAGTCGACCGTCTCTGGTCCTGCATCTGTTCGTTCCCAGTCTATTGCATCTGGTCCAGCATCTGTTCCTTCCCAGTCTACCGCCTCTAGCCCTTCATCTGGTCCTTTACAATCTACATTATCTGGTCCTGCATCTGTTCGTTCCCAGTCTGCTCAATCTGGTACAGCATCTGTTCCTTCGCAGTCTACGCTGTCTGGTCCTGCATCTGTTCCTTCCCGGTCTACCGCCATGGGTCCGTCATCTGGTCCTTTCCAATCTACGGCATTTGGTCCTGCATCTGTTCTTTCACCATCTACGGCATCTGGTCCAGCATCTGTTCCTTTCCAGTCTACTGCATCTGGTACTGCATCTTTGCCTTCCCTGTCTACGTCATCTGGTCCTACATTTGTTCCTTCCCAATCTACGGCCTCTGGGCCTGCATCTATTCCTTCGCAGACTACGGCATCTGGTCCTGCATCTGTTCCTACCCAATCTACGGCATTTGGTCCAGCACCTGTTCCTTCCAAGTCTACTGTATTTGGTACTGCATCTTTGCCTTCCCAGTCTACGGCATCTGGTCCTACATCCATTCCTTCCAATCAAACGGGCTCTGGTCCAGCATCTGTTCCTTTCCAGACTACAGGATCTTGTCCTGCATCTGTTCCTTCCCAGTCTACCGCCTCTGGCCCTTCATATGGTCCTTTCCAATCTACAGCATCTGGTCCTGCATCAGTTCCTTCCCAGTCTACGGCATCTGGTTCAGCATCTGTCCCGTCCCAGTCGACCGTCTCTGGTCCTGCATTTGTTCCTTCACAGTCTACGCTGTCTGGCCCAGCATCTGTTCCCTTCCCAGATTAAGGCATCTGGTCCAACATCTGTTACTCCCAGTCTACAGCCTCTGGTCCAGCATCTGTTCCTTCCAGACTACGGCATCTGGTCTACCATCTGTTCCTTCCCAGTGTACAGCCTCTGGTCCAGCATCTGTTCCTTCTCAGTCTACCGCCAATGGTCCTCCATCTGGTCTTTTCCAATCTACGGCATCTGGTCCTGCATCTGTGTCGTTCCCAGTCTACTGCATCTGGTCCAGCATCTGTTCCTTCCCAGTCGACCGTCTCTGGTCTTGCATCTGTTCTTTCGCAGTCTACGCTGTCTGGGCCAGCATCTGTTCCTTCCCAGTCTACCGCATCTGGTCCAACATCTGTTCCTTCCCTGTCTACCGCCATGGGTCCGTCATCTGGTCCTTTCCAATCTACGGTACTGGTCCTGTATCTGTTCCTTCCCAGTCTACTGCGTCTGGTCCAGGATCTGTTCCTTTCCAGTCGACAGCCTCTGGTCCTGCATCAGTTCCTTTGCAATCTTTGCTGTCTGGGCCAGCATCTGTTCCATCCCTGTCTACTGCATCTGGTACTGCATCTTTGCCTTCCCAGACTACGGCATCTGGTCTTACATCTGTTCCGTCCCAATCTACAGTCTCTGGTCCAGCATCTGTTCCTTCCCAGACTACGGCATTTGGACCTGCATCCGTTTCCTTCTCAGTCTACAGCCCTCTGGTCCAGCATCTGTTACTTCCCAGTCTACCGCCTGTGGCACTTCATCTGGTCCTTTTCAATCGACAGCATCTAGGCCTGCATCTGCTTCTTTCCATTCTACTGCATCTGGTCCAGCATCTGTTCCTTCCCAGGCTACAGGGTCTGTTCCTGCATGTGATCCTTCCCAGTCTACAGCCTCTGGTCTGGGATCTGTTCCTTCCGTGTCTATGGCATCTGGTCCTACATCTGTTCCTTCCCAGTCTACAGCCACTGGTTCAGCATCTGTTCCTTCCCAATCTACCGCCTCCGGCTCTTCATCTGGTCCTCTCCAATCTACAGCATCTTGTCCAGCATCTGTTCCTTCCCAGTCGACAGCCTCTGGTCCTGCATCTGTTCCTTCGCAGTCTACGCCGTCTGGTCCATCATCTGTTCCTTCCAAGTCTACGGCATCGGGTCCTTCATCTCTTCCTTCCCAAATCTACGGCATCTGGTCCAGCATCTGTTCCTTCCCAGTCTACTGCATCTGGTACTGCATCTTTGCCTTCCCAGTCTACGGTATGTGATCCTACATCTGTTTCTTCCCAATCTAGGCCTCTGGTCCTGCATCTGTTGTTCCAGTCTATAACCTCTGGTCCAGCATCTGTTCCTTCTCAGTCTACCGCCTCTGACCCTTCATTTGGTCCTTTCCAATCTACAGCCTCTAGTCCAGCATCTGTTCCTTCTCAGTCTACAGCCTCTGGTCCAGCATCTGTTCCTTCCCAGTCTACCGCCTCTAGCCCTTCATCTGGTCCTATCCAATCTACAGCATATGGTCGTGCATCTGTTCGTTCCCAGTCTACTGCATCTGGTCCAGCATCTGTTCCTTCCCAGTCGACCGTCTCTGGTCTTGCATCTGTTCTTTCGCAGTCTACGCTGTCTGGGCCAGCATCTGTTCCTCCCAGTCTACCGCATCTGGTCCAACATCTGTTCCTTCCCTGTCTACCGCCATGGGTCCGTCATCTGGTCCTTTCCAATCTACGGTACTGGTCCTGTATCTGTTCCTTCCCAGTCTACTGCGTCTGGTCCAGGGATCTGTTCCTTTCCAGTCGACAGCCTCTGGTCCTGCATCCGTTCCTTTGCAATCTTTGCTGTCTGGGCCAGCATCTGTTCCATCCCTGTCTACTGCATCTGGTACTGCATCTTTGCCTTCCCAGACTACGGCATCTGGTCTTACATCTGTTCCGTCCCAATCTACAGTCTCTGGTCCAGCATCTGTTCCTTCCCAGACTACGGCATTTGGACCTGCATCTGTTTCCTTCTCAGTCTACAGCCTCTGGTCCAGCATCTGTTACTTCCCAGTCTACCGCCTGTGGCACTTCATCTGGTCCTTTTCAATCGACAGCATCTAGGCCTGCATCTGCTTCTTTCCATTCTACTGCATCTGGTCCAGCATCTGTTCCTTCCCAGGCTACAGGGTCTGTTCCTGCATGTGATCCTTCCCAGTCTACAGCCTCTGGTCTGGGATCTGTTCCTTCCGTGTCTATGGCATCTGGTCCTACATCTGTTCCTTCCCAGTCTACAGCCACTGGTTCAGCATCTGTTCCTTCCCAGTCTACCGCCTCTGGCTCTTCATCTCTGGTCCTCTCCAATCTACAGCATCTTGTCCAGCATCTGTTCCTTTCCAGTCTATGGCATCTGGACCAACATCTGTTCCTTCCCAATCTACGGCATCTGGCCCAAACATCTGTTTCTTCCCAATCTACGGCCTCTAGTCCAGCATCTGTTCTTTCCCAGACTACCGCCTCTGGTCTAGCATCTGTTCTTCCCAGACTATGACATCTGGTCTACCATCTGTTCCTTCCAGTCTACATCCACTGGTCTACCATCTGTTCCTTCCAGTCTACATCCACTGGTCTACCATCTGTTCCTTCCAGTCTACATCCACTGGTCTACCATCTGTCCTTCCAGTCTACATCCACTGGTCTACCATCTGTTCCTTCCAGTCTACATCCACTGGTCTACCATCTGTTCCTTCCAGTCTACATCCACTGGTCTACCATCTGTTCCTTCCAGTCTACAGTATCTGGTCCTGCGTCTGTTCCTTCCCAGTCTACGGCATCTGGTCCTTCATCTCTTCCTTACCAATCTACGGCATCTGGTCCAGCATCTGTTCCCAGTCTACTGCATCTGGAACAGCATATTTGCCTTTCCAGTCTCCGGCATCTGGTCCTAGATCTGTTTCTTCCCAATCTACGGCCTCTGGTCCAGCATCTGTTCCTTCCCAGACTATGGCATCTGCTCCTGTATCTATTCCTTCCCAGTCTACAGCCTCTGGCCGTTCATCTGGTCCTTTCCAATCTACAACATCTCGACCAACATCTGTTACTTCCCTATCTCTACGGCATCTGGTCAAACATCTGTTTCGTCCCAATCTACGGCCTCTGGTTCTGCATCTGTTCCTTGACAGTCTACAGCGTCTGGTCCAGCATCTGTTTCTTTCCAGTCGACAGCCTCTGGTCCCGCATCTGTTCCTACGCAGTCTACGTCACCTGGTCCAGCATCTGTGCCTTCCCAGTCTACGGCATCTGTTCCTGCATCTGTTCCTTCCCAATCTACGGCATCTGGTCCTGCATCTGTTCCTTCCCAGTCTACTGCATCTGGTACTGCATCTTTGCCTTCCTAGTCTACGGCATCTGGTCCTACATCTCTCTTCCTTCCCAATCTGTGGCCTCTGGTCCAGTATCTGCTCCTCCCCAGACTACGGCAACTGGTCCTGCATCTGTTCCTTCGCAGTCTACGCTGTCTGGTCTTGCACCTGTTCCATCCCAGTCTACAGCCTCTGGTCCAGCATCTGTTCCTTCCCAGTCTACCGCCTCTGGCCCTTCATCTGGTCCTTTTCAATCTACAGCATCTGGTCATGCATCTGTTCCTTCCCAGTCTACTGCATCTGGTCCAGCATCTGTTCCTTCCCAGTTTACAGCCTCTGGTCTTGCATCTGATCATTCCCAGTCTACAACCTCTGGTCCTGCATCTGCTCCTTCCCAGTCTACGGCATCTGGTCCAACATCTGTTTCTTCCCAATCTACGGCATCTGGTCTACCATCTGTTCCTTCCCAGCATCTGTTACAGTCTATGGCATCTGGTTCTTCATCTGTTCCTTCCCAATCTACGGCATCTGGTTCTGCATCTGTTCCTTCCCAGTCTACTACATCTGGTCCAGCATTGGTTTCTTCCAAGTCTACAGTCTCTGGTCCTGCATCTGCTCCTTCGCAGTCTACTCCTTCTGGTCCAGCATCTGTTCCTTCACAGTCTACGGTATCTGGGTCCTTCATCCGTTCCTTCCCTGTCTACGGCCTCTGGTTCAGCATCTGTTGCTTCCCAGACTATGGCTTGTGGTCCTGCATCTGTTCTTTCCCACTCTACAGCCTTTGTTCCAGCGTCTGTTCCTTCCAGGTCTACGGCATCTGGTCCAGCATCTGTTCCTTCCCAGTCTACGGCATCTGGTCCACCATCTGTTCCTTCCCGGTCTACAACCCTGTTCCTGCATCTGTTCCCTCACAGTCTACGCCGTGTGGTCCGGCATCTGTTCATTCCCAGTCTACGGCATCTGGTCCAGCATCTGTTCCTTCCCAATCTACAGCCTCTGGTCCAGCATCTGTTCCTTCCCAATCTACGCCATCTGGTCCAGCATCTGTTCCTTCCCAGTCTACCGCCTGTGATCCTTAATCTGGTCCTTTCCAGTCTATGGTATCTGGTCCTGCATCTGTTCCTTCCCGGTCTACAGCCCCTGTTCCTGCATCTGTTCCCTCACAGTCTACGCCGTGTGGTCCGGCATCTGTTCCTTCCCAGTCTACGGCATCTGGTCCAGCATCTGTTCCTTCCCCAATCTACAGCCTCTGGTCCAGCATCTGTTCCTTCCCAATCTACGCCATCTGGTCCAGCATCTGTTCCTTCCCAGTCTACAGCCTGTGGTCCAACATCTGTTCCTTCCCAGTCTACGCCATCTGGTCCAGCATCTGTTCCTTCCCAGTCTACCGCCTGTGATCCTTAATCTGGTCCTTTCCAGTCTATGGTATCTGGTCCTGCATCTGTTCCTTCCCAGTCTGCTGCCTCTGGTCCAGCATCTGTTTCTTCCCAGTCTACAACCTCTGGTCTTGTGTCTGTTCCTTCCCAGTCTACGCCGTCTGGTCCAGCATGTGTTCCTTCCCAATCTATGGCCTCTGGTTTAGCATCTGTTCCTTCCCAGTCTACGACATCTGGTCCAACATCTGTTCGTTCCCATTTATATCCTCTGGTCCTGGACCGGTTCCTTCCAAGTCTACGCCGTTTTTGGTCCAGCATCTGTTCTATCCCAGTCTACAGTATCTGGTTCAACATCTGTTCCTTCGCAATCTACGGCATCTGGTCCAGCATATATATGTTCCTTCCCAGTCTACCACCTCTGGTCCTTCATCTGGTCCTTTCCAATCTTCGGCATCTTGTCCTGCATCTATTCCTTCCCAGTCAATGGCATCTGGTTCTGCATCTGTTCCTTCCCAGTCTTTTGTACCTGGTCCAGCGTCTGTTTCCTTCCAGTCTACTGCCTCTGGTCCTGCATCTGTTGCTTTCCAGTGTACGGCAGCTGGTCCAGCATCTGTTCCTTTCCAGTCTACTGCATCTGGTCCTTTATTTTTTTTCCCAGTCTACAGCGTCTGGTCCAGCATCTGTTTCTTCCCAGTCTACGGCATCTGGTCCAGCATCTGTTTCCTCCCAGTCAGCGGCATCTGGTCCTGCATCTGTTCCTTCCCAGTCTACGGCATCTGGTCCAGCATCTGTTCCTTCCCAGTGTACAGCCTCTGGTCCAGCATCTGTTTCTTCCCAGTCTACTGCATCTGGTCCAGCATCCGTTCCCTTTCCAGTCTTCAGCATCTAGTTCAACATCTGTTCCTTCCCAGTCTACGGAGTCTGATCCAGCATCTGGTTAAAAAGCAGCAAGAAAAAAAAAGAGAGAGAGAGAAACGCAAAAGCCAGGAGGAAATTAACTGGTAGACGGAGTTAAAATTTGATAGAAATAAATCCAGCACGTTTGCGAAGCATCGCTAAATAGGATCGTGATTTTGCAGTCGATGTTTTGTACAAATAGTTATCTCTTTCTTCGTCTGTATCAATGTCTACCATCGAGAAAGTTCCTGCTGAGATGGCTTGGTTTTAATGTTTGGTTTCTAGAGACGATTGAACTTAAAACTGGAGGAACCTGGTTAATTGTTCTTTTATGTGGTAGCCCCCAAACTCACCGGTCATCGCTTGTTGTACGTTTTTCAAGGACAAAGCTAGGATCTTGAAAGCAAGACATAAGCTTAAGGGAACACAGGTGTTTATAGGGGAGGATTTTTCACTTAGAGTCAGAGAGGTAAGAAAGAAACTAACCTCTCACTTAAAGAAACTAAAGAGTGAGGGAAAACGTGTGGCCATGATCTTCGACCATCTACTTATCGAGGGGAAGAAGTATGGCCTTGACGACAGTGATGGACAAAACCTAAAAGAATTAATATAGGGGGGAGGCCGCCCTACAGTGACACCAGTATCTTCAGTGTGGTGTGTGTGTGTGTGTATACAAAAATCCCGTGCAGAGAAGGAAGTGTGCGATTGGGGACAACGACGCTGCCATACTGAGTGAACATTCTGCCTCTGACAATGTAAACATGGGTTCTGTGGTGGCGCCAGGGTATGATTATCTTGTAAATAGTGATGGTAACCAGCTTTCAGATTTTGTTTCTTCTGATCATAGTGAAAAATATTGTTATGAAAGTGAAAAATTGGCATGTTTTTCCGTCTGATGTCAATGGCAATGACACAGCTGACCAGAGAACAAGGGATGATTATAATGCAGAACAGAGACATATTTCAGAGAAAGCACGTGGTGTCACAGCAGAAAGCAATAGAGGGTGGTCACAAAAGAAAAAGTGTAGCAGCAGCGATGACAGTGTTTTTATTCCTGTTTATGCCTGTGAGAGAGCATGTGGTGTCACAGCGGATAACAATAGGGGGTGGTCACAAAAGAAAAAGGGTAGCAGCAATGACAGTATTTTTATTCCTGTTCAAGCCAATGAGAGAGAGTTGTCAGTATCAGATCATGAAAGACGACGTAACGAGAATTGTAACAAAAGTAAACACATTTTGCATGATAACGGAGATAAAATGAATAAAACATTCAAAATATTTTACGCTCCTGCACTGGAATATTCATGGAATTCTTTCCGAGTGTTACGGATGGAATGGTCGTGTGTGGGTGTCTGGCTGTCTGACTCTCACACAGAAATCACGAATGCACGCGCGACTTTTCCAATTCACATACACACACCCACTCACCCAAACATTGAAAGCCAGGCAACAGAACAACACTTTGTTTTGTTTTATGCTGCCCAAGCCATTAGACAAACATATATAATAAATATAAGTTCATCAATAGGTCGGCACGCGAACCATAAAGCGTACACACAGAACTATATATAACTAGCCATCTACTAGCGCTGCTGGTGCTGGCCGCGTCTGGTCCAATACAGTTCTCTGAATGGCGCAGGGCTCTAACGATGAGGATGATGATGCTAAAGACGATGAAGACGACGAGGACGACGAAGACGATGAAGACGACGAAGACGACGTCTACAGAGTCAAGTCCGACACAGGACTAATAGAACTTCAGAGCTGTGGCTCAAAATCACTACCACACTGAAGACATCTCTGCCGACAAGGCGACAGTCTCACACAGGAGCTGTGGCTCACACAACAAACAAAACGCAGTGGTGGCCTAGCCAACAGGTCTTACTGGACTTACTTTACTTAGTCCTCTGAATTCCCTGGGGAACATAGGGCCGCAACCACACTCTTCCAGCGGACACGATTTCGGGAGATCTCTTCAACTCGGCCCACGTCATTCCGGCGGCCTTCACTTCTCTGCGTCGGTACTCCTTCGCCATGTCTGTCTTGGTCTTCCCACTTTTCTCTTGCCCTGAGGGTTCCATTCAAGGGCTTGTCTTGTGATGTTGGATGGAGACTTTCTGAGGGTGTGGCCAATCCATCCCCACTTCCGTTTTCTGATTTCTAATTCTATTGGAACTTGCTTGGTCTTGCTCCACAGCTCTGTGTTGGCAATAACATCTGACCATCTGATGTTCACAATGTTTCGCAGACATCTGTTGATAAATGTTTGGAGTTTGTGGGTGTTTGTCTTTGTTGTTCGCCACGTTTCAGAACCATATAGAAGGACAGATTTCACATTTGAGTTGAAGATTCTGATCTTGTTGTGGAGTGAGAGGGCAGAGGAATTCCAGATAGGCCGTAGCGTAGTAAAGGTGTGCCTGGCTTTATTGATGCGGCTCTTGATATCCTCATCTGTACCTCCATCTTTGCTGACCACATTGCCGAGGTAGACAAACTTGTCAACTTCAGTGATGTCTTTCTGTTGTAGTCGTAGTAGGTCTCGTTGCTGGTTGTTGACTCTCATGGCTTCTGTTTTCTTTGTGTTGTTTTGGAGGCCCGTCTTTCCTGCTTCTTCTGCTACCTGGCACAGCTTCTCTTGTGCGTCTTTGTTTGTGGGAGAGAAGCTGATGTCGTCGGCGAAGTCCAGGTCTTCCAGCTGCTTGGTGAAAGTCCACAGGATTCCTGTCCTCTTGCCGTCTGTAGACTGCCGCATTATCCAGTAAACGACCATCAGGAAAATTGTCGGTGATAGAAGACACCCCTGACGCACGCCGGTTTGTATGGTGAAGGACTTCGTTAGCTTCCCGTCGTGGTCTACCTGGCATGTGGCATCTTCGTAGAGTTGTTGGATGATGACAACAAACTTGGGTGGGAAGCCATAGTGGTGCATGAGTTTCCAGATGGTATCTCTGTTGATGCTGTCAAACGCCTTCTGGAAATCCACAAATACTGCGTACAAGGGCTGCCACTCCAGAGACTGCTCGATGATAATTCTCATGGTGGCTAATTGGTCCGTGCAGCCAACAGGTCACTGGATCAAATCTTGTAAGCAGCGCTCTGGCTTGGCAGCAGCGGCGTCTCCGGCCAACTGGCTCAACGGGTAGTCGGTCCCAGGCGCAGTGACAGGTAGGGTAGTTGTCGGCAATCAGGCCGACCTCTCCATGCCGACACAAGGCAGAGAACAAGGGGGTAGAACACAGCTATGGCCCTGACCCTCACAAAGTGGCAGCCAGTCCCCTTTAGACCAGGGTACTCTTCTACCTGGGGGAAACTGATTAACTACCTTGATTCACTGGCTTCTATTCATTACAATCACGACTAATTCATATTCAGTAGCCACATCACATTCCACTAGAACTTGGGACAATCATCAGCATATTCTTTCTTCAACACTACATTCCCTTTTCCGGAATCATAACACTACAACATCCCTTTAACGGAATCACAACACTACACAGGAAAGGATTTCAATATAAACCTTTCAGAATCTAGTTTTCCAATTGGGGAAAGGATTCCCACCTAGACCCTCTTCAATAAACCATGAATACAATTCATTACACACAATTAATGATTACTTTTCATCAAACTATAAATGTCTTTTCGTTACGACAAAAATGTTCATTTCTTTTTCTTGTAACGCGACAAGAATGTGCATTTCACTTCATATAATCACCAGATTTTAGACGGTATCTTTTTTTTTTCCAAAAGATTCATCTGCTTCAATATATTGAGGGAAAGATTTCCACACACTCTTGTTCACCAACACACAACTATTCAATATTCATATCAAGAGTGAGTTAAATACTCATCCACATAAAAAAATCAAAACCAGCATATATGACAGTCTATGCCGCTCACTTTGGGAGCTTATTATCCATAGCATCAAAACTCTCCCTCTTCTCGCAAAGCCTAGCTAAACCACATTGGAATAATTAACTTTTTTTTCATCATGAAGTTCATAACTAGTTAAGTTACAAAATAAACAAAATATTTTTTTTCCTGAAGACCACTTCCTTTAACACTCACTTCATCTATTCATGTTTTCCGAAATAATTTCGCTTTGCTACCCTATCAAGTCATAGGATAACAGAACACAACAAATACTTTTCTTTTCTCACAAAACCTTCACAGTGCGCTGAGGAAGTTTCCGTCGCTTCTAAACGGGAATACGGTTTCGGTTTGCTAATAAATAAATATTGAATGATAAATACCTGACTGCCACCGAAAACAGATGGGAGTCCCTCTTCGGCTGGGTAGTTGCGTTGCCGGAATGACTGCGGAGACTGCCTAACCGTTTCATCTCACGGCTTAAACAGAGCACAGGTGAGCAGCAATCAGTAAACTTTTCAACCGGCTTCCGGAAGACTACCTCCCAGTTAGCACAGTTGCATGAAAATTTGTGACTAGACGGGAAACGGTCCGTCACACTAAGATTCACAATAAAGGTTTTCTTTCTTATTTGTCCAAATTCGACTTTATCCGTCTTGCAGAGACTTTTGTGGAAAATCTTGAATTTAATGTGTTTACAGGTTATACTATGTTTAGCAACCTGCTGTTAAGTTTACTAGACAAGGCAGACGTTCGGGGGAGGGGGGGGGGGGGTGGGGGATGGGGGGGGGGGGGGGGGGGGTTAATATGTCTGATTAAGAATGATTTTGTGCACTATGTCAGAGAACTCCAGGTAGATTGCTCAAATGCTCTTTTCTTTTTGATTGACGGGATTTTGTTTGATCTTGCAGAAGATGTGTTACATGTTTGTGCATGTGTGCCTCCCGAGGGTTCACCGTATTATGCTTGTTTTGATGTAGACAATGGTATATGTTCTTTTGAAGAATCCCTTACCGAGTATGCTTGATTTGAAAAAAATATACATGTGATTCTATCTGGAGATTTGAACAGTAGAACTGCAAATGTCTCTCAAGATATTTCTTATGAGCATGATAAGTATGGTG
Organism: Conus betulinus; assembly: GCA_016801955.1. Lineage (NCBI taxonomy): Eukaryota > Metazoa > Mollusca > Gastropoda > Neogastropoda > Conidae > Conus > Conus betulinus. Next base: position 136,496 of record JADBJO010004901.1, read on the forward strand.
TTGATTTAACCAGCTGCTCCAATGTTTCGGAGCAAAAATCTTCTGACAGTATAATCAATGGCTATGGAAAATGTTTGTTGGATATGTGTACTTTACTTGGATTGTGTATATTAAATGGAACATGTCATGGGGACCTCGATGGGCACTACACTTATATATCAGAGTCAGGGTGTAGTGTAAATGACTATTTTTTGATATCTCGAGAATTATTTTCACTTCTTCTATCGTCTTGCAGTTTATATATATCAGAATGATTGGAATCTGACCATTTACCCGTCGAGCTTCATTTTGAATTGCCAAATCTAAACCCCGCGGTTTCTGACCGCTGGAATGGAACGTGAGGTTATTATAAAAAGTTTGTGTGGAAGCCTTCTTTTGAACTTAGTTATATAACTGCAATGCATTCAGATGAAGCATTGTCATCTCTTGACAGTGCTGTTGATATGATTGATCGTGACTGCAATGAAGTCTTGAATATGTTTCTTACATGTGTTAAAACGTGCTCTTCTTGCATGAAAAAAAAAAACAACTCTGAACGATACTGATGAACAAAATGACTAGTATGACAAAGAATGTAAACTTAAGTAAATCGAAAGCAAAAGGATTGCTACATATATTTCGGCAAACGAAGGATAGTTCTGATCGTGATGCTTACTGCATAGCTAGGAGAGAGTATAAGAATTAGTTAAAAATTAAAGAAAATCAGCGCAATGAGCAAATGTTAGGGGCGTTGGTTGATTCCATATGTGATCAAAGGGAGTTTTTGGGAAAATGTCCATAAAATTTCTTCAAAACGAAAGCAGCCACGTAACAATATATACAACTGATGATTGGTATAAGCATTTAAAACAGTTGCTTGAAACGAATTTAGAAAACGAATTTACATTAGTATCTTACGACAACATTGATGATAGTTTTGATGAATATGAAGATGGTGGTCCATGAACCGTCCAATATCTAGAGAAGAAGTCTCATGGCTATAAGGAAGTTAAAGAACGGTAAATCTGCCGGTCCAGATGAAATTATTGGCGAGTTGCTAAAAAATGCTGGTGATCGAGTAATTGACTTCTTTGTTAAACTGTTTAACACTCTGTTTGATAAGGGAATATTTCCAGATAACTGGACAGAAACTATTGTCTTACCTTTATTTGAAAAGGTAATGTAGACGATCTCGGTAATTAAAGAGGGATATCATTATGTAATACAAGCAGTAAAGTTTACAGTTCTATAGTAAACAATAGGATTCAAGAAGGGATTGAGCTGCATAATATCACAGGGAAATATCAAGTGGGGTTTAAAAGGGGATAGTCCACCATTGATCACATGTCACCTTTATTGACTTTGAGAAAGCTTTTGACTCTATAGAAAGGAATCTACTGTGGCCTGTTCTGGTAAAAAAGAAATTGTATCAGAGGAAACTCTTTGAGTGTATTCATAGCATGTGCACTACAGTCAGAGCTAGAATTCGCTCGGGTGCAAAATTGATAGACTACATAAACCGTACCTGGGGGGAAAACAAGGGGATTTACAAGTCCGGTGCTGTTCTCTTTATTTATAAATGAATTAGCAATAGAAGTGATTAGAAATGGGAGGCATGGTGCAACATTTATGCATGATTACTTTGAACTATTTATATTACTTTTGACAGATGACATAGCTCTTCTGTCGGAAACAATAGTTGGGCTACAGATGCAACTAAACAGTATACACAGGGCAGCAACAGCACTCCATTTGAATATGAATATGAATAAAGGTAATATAGTTGTATTTAGAAAAGGGTGGGTACTTAGCAGAAAGTGAACATTGGACTTACAATGGAATCCTTATGCCTGTTGTTTATGTTTATAAATATTTAGGCATCTATTTTTCGACACGGTTGAGATTTACTGTTTCTTGTAAGAACCTTGCCCGCAGAGCAAAGCATGCGTTGTTATGTATATTGCAAAAAATACGTAAGTTAAAATGCAAATCTCTTGCTGTATATTTTAAAACTATTTGATGCGCAATACAACCCATTGTTCAGTATGGTGCTGAATTGTGGGGGCTAAGTAATGCTGCACACTTTTGTGAAAAAGTACATCTCTTTGCTCTTAAAAAGTTTTTAGGAGTTCAGTTACAAACACCGAATCACCTTGTGTATGGTGAGACAAATAGATGCCCTGTTTACATAAATTCTGCCGTTAGGTGCATGCACTACTGGTTAAAGCTGACAAGAATGGATGAGTCAAGATTACGACGAAAAGCACATAGAACATTATTCGAGTTAGACTCTTGTGATAAGACAAACTGGGCGTCTGACATTCGCTGTAAGTTATACATGTTTGGTTTTGGTTATGTGTGGTTAAACCAGGTGTTGAGGGAGTGGAACAGTTTCTCGCTGATTTTAAAGAAAGACTTGTACTTTGCAGATGGCAAGAATGTGATTTTCATGTCAAGAATAGTGACAGATTTAGTGTGTATAAGACTTTTTGCACAATAGCAATAGATAAAATGCATTAACGTTAAATCTAGACAGACATATCAAGATTATTACAACAAGATTCAGACTGGGTATTTCAGATATTGCTGTGCATAGATGTCGATACAAACAACATACCCCTGTTGATTTGATTGTCCATTGGGTAAAGAAGAGAAAGAAGATGAAGTGCATTTTGTTCTGTGCTGTCCTTTACTGAACGAAATAAGAGAACGTTATATACATCTGAAAAACTATAGATTTCCAAGTCTTTTCAGATTAAGTTTACTTCTAGCTTCCAATAATGAGCGAACAGCTAGAAATCTGTCCATTTACCGATACAAAGCATTTCAGTTACGATCTGTTCTTGTTTCTAATGTAAAGCATTGAATCAGTTTTGAACGTGTAAAATATCAAATGATTTCCAGATGCACCCCTTCACGAGGGGCAATGCCCTATTTGTGAATAAAATATCTGTATCCGTATCCGTATCCAAAAACTTCCCACAGAGAAGAAGAAGAAGAAGAAGAAGAAGAAGAAGAAGAAGAAAAAGTAGTAGTAGTAGTAGTAGTAGTAGAAAATAGTAGTAGCAGTAGTAGTAGCAGCAGCACACCAGCAGCAGTAGTAGTAGTAGTAATAGTAGTATCTTTGTATTGGCACAGCTAAAGAACACCGTTCGCAAACGATTGACAAAAATTAGAGAAGGGTACGCAATCCTCATGTGAGAATGACAGAGTGTTTACGCGTACGCGTCTTCCTGTCCGTCACTGATGTTTATTGTGTGCAACAAGTAGGGAAAAAAAAATCTACAGGGACATCTGGACTACAAAAGGTCTCAGCCGCCCTCTCTCTCTCTCCCCTCTGCCTTTCCTATTCTAGGTCATGACTCCGTGATGCTCTTCTGCTGTCTCCCTTTTTATCATATGGTGCTGACGTGATTCGAACCTGCAACAACTCCTAGAAGTTCTGGCGCCTCAGGACCACTTTGCCTTCAGACTGGTGTCTCAACTACATAACTATCGGACAACTATCTTGAAAAAAAAATCAAAGCTTTATAAAGGTCACTTTTGCTGTTCATTATCAGATCGACTGCAACACTTTTGAAGTATTCCTCCCATTGCCTTTAGGGTTCTGGTCCTCATCTTACCAGATATCCAGAACTATTTCACGAAGCCAATTATATCTACAATTCCCGTTATTTCAGCCTCCACGGAGAGAACTTTGGCTTATACGCTGGATTTTCTGAACAGTTGGGGGGGCCAGTGTTTTCCAGTTGCTTTCAAATGTTAATTTTTGGCCACTGGTTGGGACTGTGTTCTGGGAGGATTTACTTACCAAAAAATGATGCCGCCATTTTTTTGTGATTTCTCTATACTTTTCTCTCAATTTCAAATTACGGCCCAAATCGTGCTAAATAATTTGATTATATTACCCCAAACTGCATTAAGACATAATCTCATAGCTCAAACCTGTTTTATTTAGTTCTCTAGGTCCACCATCTGGCTGGTTCTGGCCAGCTAAATTAGCATAGAACTTCAATGTTCATTTAGTGTGTGTGTTCATATGTTTAGATGGAAGGATCTTCTTCATCCTCTTCAATTCCTAAGAGTGCCTGATTGACATTACTGCACACCTCCTCATCGGCTCCACACGAACACATCTCGGAGCAGTTGAGGCGCTGCGACCGACAGGAACAGTGTGATGTGCAGCTGGTCTTCTTGCACCCACATTTGTTGAGGTGAGCAGCTGTGGCTGGAGCTGGAGGTTCCTTAGTTGGTACTGGTACTAGCCACCCTCTTTCTTCCACCCCTCGGTTGTTGCTGGTGGTAGCTGAGGGTGAGGAATGTCATCATGACGCCACACCATGGCCTGGTAATGTGCCCGGCAATGGCTTCATGTAAGGCTCCTCGTGTTGGAGGTAGCTTTTGAGCCTCTAGCTGTGTCTTGGTGAAAAGCTTCCATCTGAGATCACCAACATCTACCACAGCGCTACCAGGCTCATAGAGCTGGCAAACAAATGTCTCACTGGCTCGTTCAGTGTCAACTTCCAGCTTCTCGGACGTCCCTAAGACAGCAAATGCGGATACCTCCTCCATGGAGCATCTGCTAAGTCCTTGCCAACAGGTCAGCTTCCCCTTGCCTGCAAATCGACCTGTTACGTCAGCTCCAGAGAAGGCACGAAATCCTGGTAAGGCTTCGGCCTTTGCATCACCAAGTGCATTCACTATTGGTCCCAGTGACAAAGTATGTGTTCCTGCAGAGCTGATGGTAACGATAGATTGCGTCAGGCACTAATTTCGTTTGGTGTTAGCGTGTCTATGGGGTGCCTGACTATTTATTTGAATTTGGGTCTCTCGCCGTGACTCTCTCATTCAATTCAGTCACTGAAATCAAGATGTAAATTAACCACACATTTATTTTAATACATAAGTATGCACACAACAAAATTATTAAATCATAGCCTAATCCAAGTCCTTCACATTGACTAAAGCGAGTCCTTCCTTTTTGTGTTTATGTCTTGTGGGCTGAAAAAAAATGCAGTTCTTTTCTGTCTAGCCAGCACACATCAGTTCCTGTCGTCGTGTGATGATCATGGAAAATTCCTGGTCAGCCGACGTTGTCGTGACCCTTGATCATCGGTCCTGTGGACGTTGCTCGTTGATGACGTGCTTTGCTTCTCGTGGTCCACGTATTCAACCTCAGGCTTGACTGGGCCCTCAGGATTTGACCCTGTCTACAACATAAATATACACCCGCCCTTCCCCAATACTAGGAAATACAGGTTCTATTTTCTTATACATTTTTCTACAAATACGATTGCTCTTGTTTACCCAGATGCATTGACAGAGATCTCATTCGTCTATGTACATCTTCCACATATCTTTATAATTTTCCCATGCGCAAGCCACACTTGAGATTAATGCATTCTCAACATTATTACTTCAACCAACCATGTATACACTCTCATATGCGCAGCAGTTAATATATGGTTATCTCTTCGCAGCCAGGCCTGCATCAGTAATATCGGAGGTGCACTCCGACTCACGCACCAACACATTTCTATTGTTTTACATAAATACAGACACTAATCACACCTGGCGAACAGAATGAAAAATACAGCGTACACAAAACGGAACAAGCACCACAGAACTTCTGCACACAGCATCGTCCACTTCCGTGATTAGATCTTGATTATAACTAAATGTTACAGCAGTCCCAGCAACAGGAGTTTCCATTCCTCTCTGCGTGAATTCAAGGAGCACACCTAACTGCTGCTATTTATGTCAGCAAAATAAATCAATCAATAAGTAATTAGATGATTTTTTTTTTAATCTCGCTTACTTGCTCGGGGTTCCGCAGCGACTGGGAAAATAACGTCACGGTGTTTGACGTCAAACACCGTGACGTTCTCAGCTCGGTGAACTAGAAGGGCTTTCGTTTGCTCTCCTGAGGGGCTCTTCGGGTCTTGATCCTCTGTCAGAAGGACGGATCCTCCTGGTCGTTCCTGGCTGTGGTGAAGTCCGGGCGTGGGGTAGAGGTGGTGCGTCGATAGGGATAAAGACAGATGGCCAGTCCCGCCTCGGTGTTTGTGTCCTCGAGGATGTTGCCGCACCACACTTCTGTTTGCTCCTGAATGAACTCCACCAGAGAGTACTAGCTTCCAGGAGGTCGTGTGCTGACAGGGAGACTCCGGCAGGATCTGTAGCCTTATCACGCTGGAGAGCCTAGAATTGCGCTGCTACTACGGCCATGTAAAATCTCCTTGTAACCGTTTTCCCCGAGTGTCCTAGCACCTCCCTACACTTGTGCACACAGCGACCAATCAGGGTGTTGAAGAGGACTGTTTGAGTCTGGCCTCCCCAGTCACAGCTCTTGGAACACTCTCATGCATATTACAGGTCTGAGTGAAGCATTAACACAACCTGTTACGTACTTCGTTCAGAACTGTGTTCCTAAACAATGCAGCACAACGTATGGGTTTGTCTCAAAGACAGAATGGGGCTTGGTGTCTGACAGATTGCAAGGACGAAAACGTCAGTGTCAGGTGACTGAATGTAGAGTTCTGTTGCTCCTCTTCGAACAGCTTCCAGACTGTGCAGGATAAGTCTCGTGCAGCTTATTCTTGGCGGCTGCAGAGATGTTGAACATCCATAGAATTTGAGGGGACCTTTTGTCGCGAAGTCACCATGAAGACCTTGGGCTTACTCTTAAAGTCGTGGAGAGCTTTCTTTGCAAGATAAACTGTCAGTTCATCCTTGGTTGCGGGTACTGGATAGGAACTGCTTTGCTGACACCTTGCCATTTGTGTGTTGTCTGTGACGTGATAAGCAGTTGCTGGCTTACCACGTTGGCGTCTCTCCCTTGTGGCCTCTTTCAATGAAATGGGAAGATCATAACGGTCAAAGACTAGATGGAGCTCATCATATTCTCTGCACTTGCTGTCCAGTGTAGTTATGAAGTGGTCAGCCCATTGACCACATGTCTTGACCCAAGATGGCTTACCCATTGCCTGAACAATGCCATTCCATCAATTGAGGAAGTCAAGGGAGCAATGTCATTGGTGACATCCTCTGGCTGCAGATCAACACTAATTTTGTTCGGCAGGTCCTCAAGTACAGCCATCAGCTTGCTTTTGTCTGTGCATGGTAGGAGTTCACCACTCACTGTGAACAAGGCTCATGGGAGGGACGTGAACTCATGGTGGCCAATGCTCTCCTTGAGGTTCATCTCGGGGCGTGAGCGTGCAACAATCAACATGAGGGCAAATAGTGATCTGTCGTCCTTGAACTCCACTACCTGATCAGCCACTTTGTTTCATCGACTTCCTTGCGCTTTTCCAGGTCTTCAGTTTAACCTTCTTCATTCTGGCCCATACTGACCGCATTCATGTTGATGCGTTCCTCAACGAAGTTGGCATACTTCTGCTGCCTAATGTCTTCTTGGTTGCACACATCTTTCTGTGCCTCAGTTGGCATCACAACCTTTGTGGTGATGTTGGGCAGGTCTTCACCCTCGTACTTCATAGGATTCATGGACGATATGTGCACACTCTTCTTGAGTCGAGCACTGTTCTCTTCCTGTCTTGTCCAGTCAGCCAGTGACAGGTCATGATGCTCCTTACGTGTAGTTGTTGATGAGCCAGCCATCATATGTGCTTCTTCAGAAAGCCTACTAAGCTCTGGAGCTGTAAGGAACAATCTCTCCCGAGCACTGGCATTCTGTGTAATGCCCACGAGTCCTCGAGTGACTTTCGTGATGCGGTTGATGTGCTCAAGGGCATGATCCACCACAATGGCACAGAATGGGATCTGGTTTTTGTTGACTACTAAGTTTCCATCCATGAACTTTTGAAGTGATATCATCTTTGCAAGGTAAAGTGGAACCAGTCTGGCACACTTCTGCTTGTCATAAACAAAGAGGTACTTGCACAGAACATCAAGGGACGACAGGTGCAGCTCCCAAAAGGCCATCACGGGTGGCACACGGACGAATGTATGTATGAGTAATACTATCCTCATATAGGTCCGCACAAACATGAAGAGTGAACTTTGTGATCCCTTCTCCTTACCAAACTCGGCCATCATTTTCAGTACCCTTTGGGAATCAAGGATAGTTAGCATATTTTGCTGCTCCTCCTTCAACATCTCTTGTTGCAGGTGTTGAACACAACTTTGGTCAAACTGCTGTGCTGCTCTCTACACATGGCCCATTCAGTTAAGGATGATCTAGGAAGAATTCTTCTACATACAGGTCATAGAGGGCCTGGACTGTAGTCATGTGCATTTCTTATTTCTAAGGCCTTAACTATCACGCAAAAGTTAGCTGATGTGGATCAGCATTGCATCTTCTTGAAGAGGAGAAAGTGAGATCTCAGTATTACATGCTGGTTTAGACGGGTCGTGGCTGCAAAGTTCAACAAGAAGTTAGTTGTATGATCATAAACAGGATAAACAGACATTCTGTAATGAAGACACTGTTAGTTGAGACTGAATATTTGCCAGAAACACTTTAGAAAACACAATCCAATATTCTGGCACTGCAGACTCCGAAACAAAGCGTGATTAATACAGTACGTGGGATCAAAAATGACCTTTCAGCTTTGACGCTTTGTCGAGGTTACTGAAGGTCCACAGAAAAAAATGGCGACAACATTTTTTCCACTTCCTGGCAATGCTAAGAACACATTCATAATAGCTGCAAAAAATTAATATGCAAAACCAAAGGGAAGCCCAATCTATTACGCTGCCTCCCCCCCCTCTCCCCCTCCCCCCTCACACTAGAAACTGCTGGCCCTATTACATGCTTCTCAGTTTTGAGCGTCCTTAATTCTGCTTTCACACGGCACAGCGAGTTCAATCAGGATAACTTAGTTTTGATGAATCTGAGTGGAATACTACAGCTGATATGATGCCGCTCTTTCGGATGATTCTTTTTCTTCATTCTGGAAGATCTGCCAGGGACTCCCAGTAATCCACTCCGTCCAGCAAATCCCGTTTCCCTGTTCCGTGCATTACGGTTGTTTCCGTCATAATCTGCTCTCTCCTGCCATGCATAGCGTTGTTGCTAAACTTCTGGTGGCGTGTTGTTTCCTCTGTCACTGCTTATTGTACGCGTGATATCTTTAAGCACATGGTTGCACCTTCATGTGTTTCTTTCTCGCAATAGCTTTGAAGGAGCTTAGGGCATGCAGGGTCATCTGATTTTTTTTTTCAATTTCACCAGGTTTCCATTTGAAGACAGGAGACCATATGCAGTTCTGAGAATAAATCCTTTGAAGGGCCATAAACACATTTTATTTCGGTGAAGACTTCTTGGGTGCGTGGTTTCTCATGTACTCCATTGCCTTTGTTGGCCTTGCTGGACTCGCTTTTGGATTTGCTGACTAGCTTTTGGATTTGCTGGACTAGCTTTTGAATTTGCTGGACTAAGTTTTAGAGTTGGGGGATTCCTTTTTGTTTCTTCCTTAATTTCTGTATGAACGATCTCCTGCTTTCCCCTTTGCCACCACTTCACTTGTTGTGTTGGTGTGAGTCCCCGCTTGTTGATTTGGGTGTGCTCTGTTGTTGTCCTTATCTTGAGGCTCTCCGTTGCCAGTTTAAGTGCCTCGCGAACATTCTGGGCCAGCCTTCAGCCTGGGCTGAATCGGTTTCTACGACTTTGGCTCCAGAGCTCCAGGCATGGTTCACAACTGTGCTTTTCTTTTTCCACATGTAACTCCTTGACGAGGTATTCCATTGTAGCTTCAGCTTTGCTTGGTGACATTAGACACACCTTCAGTGAGACCGGGTGGGATATCGAGACATGTTCTTGTGTGTACTGACTGTTCTTTTCTTAAACCTTCAATTTCCATCTTTGTGCGAGTTCTAGAGTTAGACTTTGATTTAAATCTCATCCAGGCTGAAGCGAGTAACTCGTATAACTGCTTCAGAATTTTGTGTTTCATCGTCTTAGCGGAAAGACCTGTTGTATTGTCCCTGTGAACGCCTCTAGTTGGGAAATGTTGGCATCCATTTTCCAAGCTCTGGTGAAACTGCACCGTTGATCGCTGCCTTGAAGATGATCTTCATTGTCCACACATGTAGGTCTGGTGGTATTATGTAAGTCCATTGCTCTGCCAGCCTCTCGTTCGACCTAGCCTGTGGTGTATTCTTTGTGTGGTGAACCTCACTGAGAAGCCATTAAAGCACTTCATCATTTCGCTGACAAACTCACTCTTTGCTGATGTCACTGACTCTCCCTGCATATTACCAGTGCCGGGCTGCCGATTATCTTAATGTTAAATGTAGAATATGGCGCCTGGGGGTGGGGGAGGGGGGGGGGCATGATTGGGGGTGAAGGGGAGGAGTCACAAGGTTAAGCAAGAGAGAGAACTTGCTTATTCCAACTCACGTGCGATGAAGGGAGGGAGGAGTTTTGAAAGTAGGTCGAGGATGGAGGGGTTGGGGTGGTGGGGGGGGGGGTGGGGACGAGGGGACGAGAGAGCGAAGGGTAGTGGGGGAGGGGGGGGGGGGGGGGGGGGGGGGGGGGGGGAGAAAACGCACGTGCCTGTCTGTCAGTTTCTCTCAAAGATGAGCAGGGTACGCGCACTCACAGGGAGTCGTAGCGGGTCCAACCTGGCTACGAGCAAGGTCGCCCTGTTCTTTGACTGATCTGCCTTCCAACACGTGCGCACCTTCACCTAGACTTTCAGTTCTCCAAGTGTTCGTCTTCATCTCGTTTTACGTTACACACCATGATTAGTTTCTTTAACATATCATTTTGTTTTAGTCCTAGCATTTTAGCTCCGTTGCAGTTAAACTCTTCTTCTTGACGCTGGTCCTAAAGACAAAGTGATGCATCAGTAACCTCAAACGTATGGCCTTTATCTCTGCATCTCCATGCGGGGAATGACCTGAAAAGTCTGTTTACTGTTCTACCACGTTTCGCCATTCTAGCCTTGTGACTGGCAAGAGAAATGCTGACGTGAAAGATGCCCCCCCCCCCCCCCCACACACACACACACACACACACACACACACACACACACACACACACACACACACACACACACACACACAATTGAAGAACACACACACACACACACACACACAATGCCACACCACACACGCACGCACGCACGCACGCATGCACACACATACACCCCTCTTTAACCCCGTCCCATCTGTTTACCCCTGGGCAATGTAATACAGATATGTGAGATTTCATCGCACGCTTCAGAGCAGTGTTCGGTCTGTTCTTTCAGTTCTGTCAATGCTCGCTGGGGTTGCCTTGCTAGGGCCCAGTCCTATTAAGGCCCAGTACCATAAGGGCCCAGTCCCACTAAGGCCCAGTCCCATTAAGGCCTAGACCAATTAGGGCCCAGTCCCATTAAGGCCCAGTCCCAATACGGCTCAGTCCCATTAAGGCCAAGTGCCAATACGGCGCAGTCCCATTAAGGCCAGTCCCACTGCGGCCAAGTCCCATTACAGCCCAGCCCCATTAGAACCCAGTCCCATTAAGGCCCAATTCCCATTAGGGCCCAGTCCCATAAGGGTCTGTCCCATTACGGCCAAGTCCCATTACGGCCCAGCCTCATTACGGCCCAGTCCCAATAAGGCCCAGTCCCATTAAGGCCCAATCCCACTAAGACCCAGTTCTATTAAGGCCCAGTTTCATTAGGGCCCCAGTCCCATTAGGGCCCAGTCGCATTAGGGCTCTGTACCATCATGGTCCAGTTCCATTGAGGCCCAGTCTCACAAAGGCCCAGTCCCATTAGGGCCCGGTTCCATTAGGGCCCTGTTTCATTAAGACCCAGTCCCATTAAAGCCCAGTCCCACTAGGGTCAAGTTCCATTAGGGCCAGTTCTATTGAGGCCCAGATCCATTAGGGCCCACTTTCATTAACGCCCAGTCCCATTATAGCTCAGTCCCATAAAGGTCCAGTCCCACTAGGACCCAGTCCATTAGGGCCCCAGTTCCATTAGTGGCCAGTCGCATTAAGGCCAGTCTAATTAGGGCCCAGTTCCGTCAGGGCCCAGTTCCATCAGGGCCCAGTACCATTCAGGCCCAGTTCCATTAGGGCCCAGTTCCATTAGGGCCCAGTTCCATTAGGGCCCAGTGCCATTAGGGCCCAGTTTGATTGGGGCCCAGTACCATTAGAGCCCAGTGCCATTGGGGTGCAGTTCCATTAGGGTCCAGTTCCATTAGAGCCCAGTACCATTAGGGCCCAGTTCCATTAGGCCCAGTTCCATTAGGGCCCAGATCCACTGGGCCCAATGCCATCGGGGTCGAAAATGTTTTGGGCCAGTTCCCACGGCAATATATAGACAGAAGAAGAAGAAGAAGAAGAAGAGAAGTAGAAGGAGGAGGAGGAGGAAGAGGAACATTAATTGATTGATTGATTGATTGATTGAGTAATGGATGGATGGATTGATTGATCTCTAATCACGGGGGTTGAAGATTGTAGACCAAGCCCTGCACTTACAATCCGCTGCCCTTGTCATGCATTCATCGCTCCCTCTCTCTTTTCTTAGACACTTTGTACAAAAATATGCTTAAATTCCTAATACCCTTATTGTGCAAAAACATGCTTAAATTCCTAATAACCTTATAACTGTTAGAGCTAAGTTGTAGCTGTAAACGGAACGGAACGAGAGAGAGAGAGAGAGAGAGAGAGAGAGAGAGAGAGAGAGAGAGAGAGAGAGAGAGAGAGAGAGAGAGAGAGAATCTCTAGGTCAGGCTCTCTCTGCATCTCAAAGTATGCATATTTTCAGAGTATCCAGGTAAATCATTCCTTATATCTAAACCACTTGTAACATGTCCAGATAAATCATTTTCTGTATCTAGAATTCAGCTACTCCAAATACCTTTAAACAAACCATTTCCTGCATCTAGAAATAAACTATCGAGATACCCTATTCTCTGATTGTAGAAACTACTCGCAGCATGTACAGAGAAACCATTCTCTGTACCTCCAGATGAACTGCTCACAGTATCTCCAATGAGTCATTCTCTTATCTAGAGATAAACTACTCCCAGTGTCTCCCGACAAACCATTCCCTGTATGTCGAGATAAAGAACTCCCAATATCTCCACATAAACCATTCCTGTATCTGGAGACAAACAACCCCAAGTATTCCCAGGTAAATAATTCCTTTATCTAGAGATAGACCACCCTCAGTATCTCCAGATAAAGCATTCCCTCTGTCTAGAGATCAAAAGAAACCACTGCCAGTCTCTCCAGATAAATCATTTCCTGTATTTAGAGGTAGACTACCCACACTACCTCCAAATAAAACATTCCCTTATGTAGAGATGAACGACTCCCATTATCCCCCGATAAACCATTACCTTATCTAGAGATAAACTACTCCCGGTATTCCCAGATAGATCATTCCCTTATCAAGTGAGAAACTATTCCCAGTATTTCCAGATAAATCCCCAGATGAAGCATTCCCTTATCTAGTAATAAACTACTTCCAGTATCTCCGGATAAATCATCTTATCTAGTGATAAACTACTCCCAGTATTCCCGGATAAAGCATCCCTGATCTAGTAATAAGCTACTTCCATTATCTCCAGATAAATCATTATCTTATCTGGTCATAAACTACTCCCAGTATCTCCAGATAAACCATTATCTTATCTAGTGATAAACTACTCCCAGTATCCCCAGATAAATCATTCCCTGGATTTAGAGATAAGCGAGTTCCAGTATTTCCAGATAATCATTCCCTGTATCCTGAGATATACAATTCCCAGTATCCCCAGATAAACCATTCCCTGGATTTAGAGATAAGCGGGTCCCAGTATTTCCAGATAATCATTCCCTGTATCTGGAGATAAACCACTCCCAGTGTTTCCAAATAAATCATTCCCTGTATCTAGAGATAGACCACTCTCAGTATCTCTACATAAACTATTCCTGTGTCTTACATATAATTTGACCAGACACCCTTCGTGTTTGGAGGCATGCATCCTGCAGAGTCTCACTGCCCCTACAGTACCGTCGACTGGTCTTTTTTCTCTCCCACTGTCTCTTCAATTACCCACCTTATAGGTAACAAATTTCCTCGAGCTCTCTGTTCACCGCTGAACACGCATGCACGGTTTTCTTGAACTGGTGAGTGAAGGCACCAGACACTCAGATCCTTCCTTTTCTCTCTCGATAGTCTGCGCAAGCGATCCATATTTCCCGTCGATACACCCCCCTTAGCAAATCAACACACGAACTCGCCAGGAACTTGGGCACAATTCCTGACGTAAACCATTCCCCGCATGTAGAAATACGCCATTCCCTGTATGTAGAAATTACGCCATTCCCTGTATGTAGAAATACACCATTCCCTGTATGTAGAAATACACCATTCCCTGTATGTAGAAATACACCATTCCCTGTATGTAGAAATACACCATTCCTTGTATGCAGAAAAAGACCATTCCCCGTATGTAGAAATACACACCATTCTCTGTATGTAGAAATACGCCATTTCCTGTATGTAGAATACACCATTCCCTGTATGTAGAAATAGGCCATTTCCCATTTGTAGAAATACACCATTTCCTGTGTGTAGAAATACACCCTTCCCTGCATGTAGAAATATGCCATTCCCCGTTTGTAGAAATACGCCATTTCCTGTGTGTAGAAATACACCATTCCCCGTATGTAGAAATACATCATTCCCTGCATGTAGAAATATGCCATTCTCCGTTTGTAGAAATACGCCATTTCCTGTGTGTAGAAATACGCCATTCCCCGTACGTAGAAATACATCATTCCCTGCATGTAGAAATATGCCATTCTCCGTTTGTAGAAATACGCCATTTCCTGTGTGTAGAAATACACCATTCCTTGTATGTAGAAAGACACCATTCCCTATACGTAGAAATACACCATTCTCTGTATGTAGAAAGACACCATTCTCTGTATGTAGAAATACACCATTCCCTGTATGTAGAAATACACCATTCCCTGTATGCAGAAATACGCCATTCCCTGTATGTAGAAATACACCATCCCCTGTATGTAGAAAGAGACCATTCCCTGTATGTAGAAATACACCATCCCCTGTATGTAGAAATACACCATTCCATGTATGTAGAAATACACCATCCCCCTGTATGTAGAAATACGCCATTCCATGTATGTAGAAATACGCCATTCCCTGTGTGTAGAAATACGCCATTCCATGTATGTAGACGCCATTCCATGTATATAGAAATACGCCATTCCATGTATGTAGAAATACGCCATTCCCTGTATGTAGAAATACACCATCCCCTGTATGTAGAAATACACCATTCCATGTATGTAGAAATACGCCATTCCTTGTACGTAGAAATACGCCATTCTCTGTATGTAGAACAACACTATTCCCTGTATGTAGAAATACTCTATTGCCTGTATGTAGAAATACTTTATTCCTTGTATGTAGAAATACACCATTCCCTGTATGTAGAAATTACGCCATTCCCTGTATGTATAAATTACGCCATTTCCCTGTATGTAGAAAATACACCATCCCCTGTATGTAGAAATACACCATTCCCTGCATGTAGGAATACACTATTCCCTGCACCTCCTGATAAATCTTTCCCTATATGTAAGGATAAACTACTCCAAGGTTCTCCGGAAGAAGAAGGAAACATTCCCTGGTGCATTTGTTGAGGTGAGCCCTTCGCTCTTGGTCCTTGGGTACACGACTGACCGCGGCTCTGAGGTAGCAACTTGTTGTTCAAGAAGCTAAACCATTTCTTATTACTCTATGTAAATCACTTCTTAATCTATGCATGCACGAATTCTTAACCACTGCTACACCTTTGGATACATCGCTCTCTACAAAAATCGTGCCTTGCGCATCTTTATGTACACCAGCCCAATCGTACAATAAACAAGTGAGTTGTAATCACCCGTAATTGTCATAATGTGTGTGTGTGTGTGTGTGTGTGTGTGTGTTTTCCAGCAGAGCTCAGTGGAGGGTGTTGAGACAGTGACCTACGACCACAGAATCCCTCAAGTTTTGATGGCGCATTCAGTCAGCTTCGCCACAGTCTGTGTCTTGGCTTCGCTAAAGGCCGCGCACCATGATTCCTATAGTGGCTTCTTTCATATTCACGTTCTCCACCACCTTGTCTTTCATGATCTTGTTTTTCATGACACCTCTCTCTCTCTCTCTCTCTCTCTCTCTCTCTCTCTCTCTCTCTCTCTCTCTCTCTCTCTCTCTCTCTCTCTCATAAGACCTTTCGGTAATGACAATAAACTATCAAAGTATCAAAGTATCTCTCTCTGCGTACGCAGGCTGATACTCCTGCGGACACTGCCTGTATAGACAGACAGTGAGGTTTTCTCTCTCTCTCTCTCTCTCTCTCTCTCTCTCTCTCTCTCTCTGAACATGAATACAGCTATTGGTTGTCATGTTTTACAAATCGAGATGTCCGTGATGTCAAGACTGAAAAGAAGACGAACCTCGTGTTGAATGATCTTGTCTCTATCAAGAAGGTAGTCCTTTATTCTGCGCAG
>JADBJO010004901.1:157948-160448 GCA_016801955.1 Conus betulinus
CATATGTAGCATTTTGGTTGAAGTTTTTATCTTTGTTAGTATTTTCCACAAGTGGCCTCTATCAACGGTATCGAACGCTTTCATATAGTCTATAAAAGCCACATATAGTTTGCCTTTAATTCCATGGTTCAATGTATCGCGTATCATAGTTGCTAATGTAAAAATGTGATCAATTGTGGAGTAGTTTTTCCGAAATCCTGCCTGTTCTTCACATATTTAATCCTCACTTTCAGCCCAGCTGTAAAGGCGAATATTTAGAATGCTTGTAAAAACCTTACTTATTATACTTAAAAGTGATATTCCGCGATAATTATCGAGAATGGTTGGATCACCATTCTTAAACAAGGGGATTACGATTGATCGAGTCCAGTCTTCAGGAAAGTAGCCGGAGTTGTATAATTTATTAAACAATTTCGTTAAAAAAGGAGTAACAAAACCTTCTATTGATTTCAAAAATTCTGGACAAATCTCGTCAATTCCTGAGGATTTCCCACACTTCAGCTTACGGATAGCTCTTTTAACTTCATCTGCTGTAATTTGTGCATCCAGAACTGGTATGAAAATGTCTTCTTCATCATTTGAGGTAACATTAGCTTCATCACTGCTGTGATCACTTACCTGTCCTAGTATTCGTTCAAAATGATCTTTCCACTGTCCTATTTCTATAGATGGCGCTTGACGCGGTTTACTTCTGACATTGCCCACGTGCGACCAAAATCTGCGGCCATCAAATCTATCTTTCATTAATGTTTCTCTTATATCATCATAATAAGTTTTCCTTTTCTCCTTAAGCACATTTTTATACTGAGATCGTTCCCGTCTAAGATTTGTTTCATGTTCATCCTTTTTCGTGCGCCTATAGCGTCCAAGTGCACGTATTACATTGCGTTTTTGTGAGTCACACCCGATCCCGATCGTACCCAGTTCTTTTTAATTTTTTTGCAAATTTTTTTGCCTCTTATCATTGTCGTGCGTCGCATACAGTCGCCTGCTTGGATTAAAACGTCTGAAAATCTTTTCAAAGCTAAATCGATATTTTCAGGATCTAGCAGTGTGTTTGCCTCTTCCAGGGCGTTCAGAGAATCAAGGGACGATACATTTGCACGAAAAACATGCTCTTTGGTAGGGTCCCATTTAAGTTTACTGCTACACTCTCCAGTGTCCTCTACAATGAATTCTGGGGAATGTCTCTTTTTACGAGGAGTTCGACAGGCATGTGCTTAGATTCCATACGTGTAGAAACGTTTAAACTGTTTATCAAGGACAAAGTATCAGGGGAACAAAAATAATAGTCGATCACACTATCTCCATTATTTGAAATTAATGTATAAGAACCATCAAAGCCTTTTTGAATTAAACCATTCAAATGTTACAGTTTGGAGAGCTGTACAGAATTCTTTTAGACGTCTACCAAAGCCATTTTCACTTAAGTCTTCTGATCTTCTTTGAAATAAATCGTCCTGAACAAAAGGCCTACCATCATCAAAAGAAACATCATCGCATTCCAGACACCAGTTTCCAATTCTATCGTTCATATCGCCACCAATGATTATGTGTGTGTGTGTGTGAGACGCATTCCAGACACCAGTTTCCAATTCTAGCGTTCATATCGCCACCCCTGATTATGTGTGTGTGTGTGTGTGTGTGTGTGTGTGTGTGTGTGTGTGTGTGTGTGTGTGTGTGTGAGAGAGAGAGAGAGAGATACACTATCTCTCTGGGGTCAAAAGAAAACAGGGAATATTTTGAAACTGGACACGAGAGAGAGAGAGAGAGAGAGAGAGAGAGAGAGAGAGAGAGAGAGAGAGAGAGAGGGAGAGAGAGAGAGAGAGAGACAGACAGACAGACAGACAGACAGACAGATAGAGACAGAGACAGACAGAAAGACAGAAAGACAGACAGAAAGACAGAAGAAAAGAGAGACACAGACAGACAGACGGACAGACAGAGGCACATAGACACAGAGAGAGAGAGAGAGAGAGAGAGAGAGAGAGAGAGAGAGAGAAAGAGAGAGAGAGAGAGAGAGAGAGAGAGAGACAGACAGACAGACAGACAGACAGACCGACAGACAGACAGACAGACGGAGGGTGTGTGTGTGTGTGTGTGTGTGTGTGTGTGTGTGTGTGTGTGTGTGTGTGTGTGTGTGTGTGATCATGAAACAAGATGGATAGAGAGGGAAGAATAAGAAGGCGAGAAGAAAAAGGAAAGAGAAAAGGAATTATCACATGAAAGCCTGTACGTGAAAATAACGGTCTTTGCAAAGGGGAGAAATGAGATGGGGGAAGGGTGTAATGAGAATGAACATGTGGGCAGAGAGAGAGAGAGAGAGAGAGAGAGAGAGAGAGAGAGAGAGAGAGAGAGAGAGAGAGAGAGAGAGAGAGAGAGAGAGAATAAAACATGATTGATAAGTGAAGGGGAAAAAAACACAAACGCACGCAGGGACAAAAAAAAAAACTTTTGAAGCCTTTTGCGAAGCGTAGGTTGTTGCTGTTAGCAAGGAAAG
>JADBJO010004901.1:167948-181458 GCA_016801955.1 Conus betulinus
TCTCTCTCTCTCTGTGTGTGTGTGTGTGTGTGTGTGTGTGTGTGTGTGTGTGTGTGTGTGTGTGTGTGTGTGTGTGTGTATGACTTTTAATTACTTACAGACGCTGATTTATGGTGCTGGTACAGTTTCGGCTTTCACTATTATTGTTTTTAAGGTAGATGTTTCATGCTGCCCTTAAAATGATAAATGTTATAGTGACAGCCGTAGTTGCTGTACCACAGCTTTTTTTTTAATTATTGTTTTAATCGTGGTCATCATAAAAATGCACACAATTATAATGAACCCTACTCAGCATCATCTTCATCATCACCATTCTCACCGACCACCAGTCAAAATGAACAGTATCAGACATTGTGATCCTTCACGCCCTGCTTCCGGTGTGACCTTAGTTTGCTTCCCCCCCCCCCCCCCCCACCCCCCCCCACCCCCCATCCATTTCCAGGGTGACCTTGTATCAAATCATCGCCGTTGGCAAGATCATGAGGACTGTCGGTGAGTGGACCTGGTGGCGCCCTCTGGAAGGAGGGGGAGTTGGGGGGGGGGGGGGCGCGCTTACACTGACTTGACGACTAGACAGTTTTTGTCATCTGGGGCGGGGGAGAGGTGGGGGGGGGGGGGGGTAGCATGTGGTGTTATGCATATTTTTTGAATCAGAACAGGCACCACCGAAACACCACTTCACTGGGCCGCACTGCGGGGTCTCCTCCTGTGCGGGTGACGTCCTGATCACCTGCTGGGTATTGGTTTCTGTGGGCGGCCATGTTTGGAAGGAGCTGCCACAGACTCGCCTGAATGTAACTGTGTGTAAGATTGCCAGACTGAACAAAACCGCCGTGGCGAAGTGGTTAGCGTCGCGCGGACTCCCGGCTGGGAGGGTCGTGGGTTCGACTCTCCCCAGAGCTATGTGGGATTTTATTTTCTGCCCTGCCCTGAACGGCTCCTACCCAGCCGGAGTTGAGTTTGCTATGGGCTCCGTTGGGAAGACTGGGACCACACAGTCGAGCTTCGTCCACTGAAGGATGCGTCTCTGAAAGTGTTGCTGACATTTCCTGACCAACCCTGCAGGCGTTTGTATCTATCTTGACGCCAGACTATATTATGAAAGTAAGTGTAGAGTACAAACCTGTCATGCAGTCTCAGACCGGAACGGAAATCCGTAGCATCATCTTTATCATCCTCATTCCCATCGATCAGCATTTTAAACACAAACAAAAAGAAACAAAAAAAAACAAAAAAAACCGCGTCTCTAATTCTTTTGCCCTTCATTTGCCTTGCCCTGCTCTCTCATGGTGACCTCAGTTTTTGATGTCCTCTCCACGTCTGTGGCCTTGGTTCTTATTCCGTCGGGGTCATCGGTATTGGCAAATTCATGGGGGCTGTCGTTGGACGGACGCGGTGGCATCTTCCAGAGGGAGAGCTCACTCACGCCCGGCTCCGCGACTAAGCAATTATTGTCGTCAGTAGGGGGCTTATTAGGTGGTGTCCCTGCGTATGTTGGATCAGAACAGGCACCACTGAACACCACCAAAGTGACTCGGCAGCAGCAGCAGTGTCTCCTTCCGGTGGTTGCCTCTTGACGACTTGACATTGACCGCTCCCTGTGGATTGCCGGTGCCGGGCTGCTGCGGTGGGACTGACCAGGCTGTTGCTGTGGACGGGGTGTCGGAATGAGCAGCGTGGGTGCACTGCCACTGAGGTGGCACAGAGGTTGGTAGAAACTTTCTTCTGATTTCTTTTGAGCTCGAAGTCAGTCTAAAATATTGGGCCAGAAAAGCCGTCGTCACAGAAACAATGAGAAACAAAAACGATGAATACATGGCTCCTGTACAAGAAAAACGAACATTACCAAAAACCCACCTTTACTGATATCAGAACTATCAGAAGCTTTATATTCTGTCCCATCACATGATTTCAGCTGCTGGCCTTGATGGCGTGTCCTATCAACTCATCAGACACTTAGCTTCTTCGTGGAAAGTATTACTGCATTCGTTATTCAAAAAAATGTTGGATTAATAGCACTATTCCAAGAACCTGGAAAAAAAGTTCAGTAGTAGTTCCAGTACTCAAGGAAGGTAAACCGAGGAAATCTGTACATAGTTACAGACCCATAGCTCTAACATCTCATGCTGGTAACTTTTAGAAAATTAAAAAACTATTCAAAACGATTGTAATATTACTATATGAAAAAGATGTGTAATTCCTGTTCAGCAGTCAAGCAGGCTTTCAAAAAAGGTCGTTGTACCACAGACCATTAAGTAAAACTAATCAGTCACATTAAAGAAACAATTCTCCCACAGAAAAGGTACTTTGGCTACATTTTTTTTTATGTTAAAAAAGCCTATGACTGCATATGGCAGGCAAGGGCACTGTACAAATTTAAAAAAAAAATGTTGGTATTTCTGGGAGAATGTTTGATTACATTCAAAGCCTCCTTACAGACAGAAGCATATGTACACGGCAGCTTATGGGAAAAAACTTATTCATCCTTAGGAATGTAGATACAGGTATTCCTCAAGGATCAGTTATTGCTTGCTATGTTGTTCACAATCCTCAGCCATGATCTTCCTAAATCTATGTCAAAAACAGCGGGGGGGGCAGCGCAGAAGGGAAGTTCAATATGCAGATGATTCGCTATTTGAGTTTAACTGTATGTGTAAGGAAGCATTCCAATAAAACAACAATAAACTTTGAACAGAAGATGTTGTACCAAAAGGAATGGAGTCAATTCTCTATATTTATGAAGAACAACGGATTAGAAATTATCGGGGAGAAAAAAAGCATGTCTTAATGTCATGTCTTACAATGGTGAGAACTCAAAAGAATCTACCCTCGCCTTTGCTAGATGGTCACATTCTGGAATAGGGATATAATAAAAAGTTAAGATCCTGGGGGTATTTTAAAACTCCTAAGCTGAACTGGAATACACATATTGAAAATTTGATTGTAAAACAAGAAACAGATTACACGTTCTTAAAATTATATGTTATCAAACATAGGGTCAGGAGTCCGATCGAAATTGACATATGGGCGGGATATTCTGCGGGTGTAGTTTCTCTGCACCTGATTCTCTTTTAAGAAGAGATTGCAAAGCTTGGATAGTAGGGCCATGAAATTAGCTCTGGGAGTCCCAGTACATACAAACACTCATATTTATAGATCTGATAAAGGAACAAAGATATTACCACTAAATAAGAAGCGAATATTGGCTGTACCAAATATGTTGTCAGAGGTTCTTTCTGTTGAAAATTCAGTTACTGAAGAAATACTGATGGATTGCAGTAAAGATTTTCCTGAGAGGTCTAAAAACATATAATATATTCAACCAATTAGAAACTACACATCTGACTTTATGTCACATTGTAATATTGATATTACTGCTATACCAAAATTTCCTGCAGTACCTCCAATGCCTCCTTGGGAGCACCTAAATGCTTCTTTTTGATTTCAAATACAGAAAAGTGATCAGGTAAATATTAAGAATTGATTTTTGTTGGGTTCCATCTCACTGTGGTATAAGTGAAATGAAACGGGAAGACATTCTTGCAAAAGAAGGAGCAAATAGAAATGCTGAAAATTTATTAAACAATCCCTTTGATTTATCCTCTTGTGAATTAATCCAGATTATGGAAAAAAGTATATACATAAGTAGAATTTAAGTTTTAAAAAAATGGCTACTTTACCATCGTGCCCAAGGCACATTGCTAGACTAATTCATAAATAAAGGCTGAATACTTGGAACACTAAATATTCTCATGGTATTACTAGTGTCTGCAGAGAAAACATTTCTGTACATCATCTTTTGTTTGAATGCTCAGTGTTGACCTCGCTCTATCACGAGAAAGGTATTCAGATGAATAACTTTGATAATGTCAATACTGTCTTATATGGTTCATATGTTGCTGAAATTGCCATGGTTATTTTCCAGTCACAGGTTGCAAAAATTTTTGTCAAGATCAACAATTTGTGTTCCACTAGGGTATTTTACTTATGTGAATATGCATATATCAGATGTGGGTTTTGAAAGTACTAGTGTGGATGATAAGTTAAGTGAGGAGGTATTTTCTTTCTTTTTTCTTTTATTTTTAAATGTGTCTAATATCATCTGGCGATGAAAAGACACTAATAAACCACTGAACTGAACACACGCACGCACAGACACACACACAGACACACACCACACACAGACCACACACACAGACACACCCACCACACACACAACACACACACACACACACACAACACACACACACACACTCACACACACACACGCGCACACACACACACACACACACAACACACACACACACATACACACACACACAACACACACACACAACACACACACACATCCTCAGGATATTTGAACGTCTGTCTGCCTGTCGCTTCGTCTTTACGTTCTGAGTCTGCAAAACTGACTGTTTAATCTCTGTCTGTATGTATGTCTGTCTGTCTGTCTGTCTGTCTCTCTGAGTCTGTCTCTGCGTCTCTGTTGTCTGTCTCTGTCTGTCTCTCTCTCTCTCTCTCTCTATCTGTCTGTCTGTCCCTCCCCTCTCTCTCTCTCACTCTCTCTCTCTCTCTCTCTCTCTCTCTCTCTCTCTCTCTCTCTCTCACTCTGTACGAAGAAGGTAACACAGACAAGGTAACACAGCGGTAAACTATGGTGCTGATGCGCAGATGGCGACGGGGGCGACAGCAGATGTACTGGTCGTGGTGGAAAGTGTCAGTACACCATCCTCCGTGTGTTCTGAGGGGGCGTTATGTAGCCGGACTGTGTGCCGGGCCCCGCGATCGCCAGTGTTGTGTCCCGGGCTCCAAGGGTAGGCCTTCGTCCACTTCTGCTGGACATCTATCTCTTCATCTGCCATTGTCCCCCTCCTCCCCCCCCTCCCCCCTTCCGCCCCTTGTCTTTCCATCTGTTATGTTCAGCCCTGCCTTGAGTTTTCTGTTGTATTGTATTTCTTATTCTTGTCCCGTGTCTATGTCTGTCTGCCTGTCTGTCTGTCTGTCTGTCTGTCTGTCTGTCTTGTCTGACTCTGACTTGTGTGTGTGTGTGTGTTCCCTCTCTCCCCTTCTCTCCTCTCCCTTTTCTTCTCTCTCTGGCTCCTCTCTTCTCCTCTGTGAGAGTCTCTCTCTCTCTCTCTCTCTCTCTCTCTCTCTCTCTCTCTCTCCCTCCTCTCTCTCTCCTCTCCTCCCCCTCCCCACCCCCCCCCCCCTCTCTCTCTCCCTCTCTCATGTGGCATAGATATTTTGAGATTGAAGACATTGAACTCCAATGATGAACATCTATTTTGGAAATGATTCGATTTACAGATACAGCCCATCTTGACATATGCGTCAGCAGAAGCTTGGGGCATGTTTGGATAATACTGAAATGGAAAGAGTTCATACCTATGCGATATAGCGTATCATCCACGTACCCTTGCACGCATCAAACACAATGGTTTTACGGCGAAAGTGACGATACCCTCTCTTCATTACCGCTTACATTAGATGTATTAAATACTGGTTGAAATCAGCAAGCTACCAATAACCAGACTCAGCGGTCAGGCGTAAAGAACTGCTCACGCTGCGACATGAAAGTGGAAAAATTAAACTGGGTCTCCTATGTTAAGAAAATATTGACAGAGAAGGCTTTTGGCATAGGTTTGGTTGTCGCAAAGAGTCAGTAATAAAGCAAAAGTCATTTCTGGATGAAAGGACCGTTTAATTTGTTCTTATAAACAAAACTGGCATGTTGGCATGGATGGAAATGATAAACGACGGCTGGTTCCTCTGATCTAAAAGCGATCTCGAAAGCAGAGAAAGATCTTAAGATTGTAACGCATAAATGGCATAAAAATAGTTTTTGAGCAAGATTTCGAACCAGAACGCTCTGTCTCAACGCAAACCAGAAAAGGTTCGAGAAATCAAATAATGAATCTTGTCCTGGTGTAAAGAAAGAGGACAGTGTTGAGAAGGAAGTACATTTTGTGTTTGATTGTGCCGCATACGCCAATATCCGTAGAGGGTGGACAGTTTTCAATGAATCAGTTGCTAAAGAGAGAGAGAGAGAGAGAGAGGAGAGAGACAGAGACAGAGACAGAGACAGAGAGACAGACAGAGAGAGAGAGATTTAGTGGCGATTTAAGCCAGTGGAAACGAAAAAAACTGAAGTAGATTTTGCGAAGTAGGTAGCAGAAGCGAATACATTTCGTAAAAAAGCACATTACGAATGATTAAGATAATCACTTCCTTAAAGGTACTTGGCTCATTCGTCGTTGATTTTTTTTTTTTTTTTTTTTTTTTTTTTTTGTAACAGTTATATGTCTAGGAGTATTTTGTAACATCAGAAGGGACGTTTTCCGCATTTGTTTCTTTTTTAGTCGCTGTTGTGAGCCGCTGTGGCTGGATATGACTCATGATACCCCCCTTGCCACAGGACATTTTGTTAATGGCAATAAACATTGTGTCAGTGTCAAGTGTCAGTCTGCCTCTCCTCCCTCCTCTTTTTTCTGTGAAGTATATCTCCTCTCTCCCTCTCCCCCCGCCCCCCTCTCTCTCTCTGTCCCTCCCCACCCCCTCATCTCTCTCTCTCTCTCTCTCTCTCTCCGTCTCCTCTCTCTCCTCTCTCGCCTCTGTGTCCTCTCTCTGTTCTCTCTCTCTGTGAAATGCAGAATTTGAGCAGTTCAAAAAGTGCACCATTTTCATGTTGTGGTGATAGGAATACAGTCTTCGGATCACACACAACACACACACACACACACCACACACGACACACACACACCACACACACGGGGGGGAGGGGGGGGGGGGGCTCGTGTCCTTCCAACTCTTGTCCATGTCTTTCTCATCCACCTCTGCCTCAAACAGAAAGATCGCCTTTTGATCAATATGCAGGCAGAGCGAGTTTCCTTCAGCGAATCAATTATACACCGTGCTTGCCTCAGCTTCTCAGCATCTTCACCCCGTTTTGTTGGTTGTTTGGTTCCCGTGGTCAGACCATACCTCACGTTAGGTTCTCCCAGGAGACGCCCAGAAGGCCGAACACCTCAAAAACCACAATTTTCCCAAGGGTTCGCAAGGTTGCATAGCGGGGACAGAGTCCATAATCGATGTCACTAAGAAAGCATGAACTTCTCATGTCAAAAAGTACGAACTTGGATGTTTAGGGCAAAGGACACCTGTCAGTGACTGAATAACTGTCCGCAGAGAGTTAGTTACGTGTTCGTTGCACTCACACCATATTCCATGCATCTAAATAATTCCTAATTTACTACTGCTGAAATTGTATGCATGTAAATAGTTCAAAGTTGATTACTCCTGAAAAGTTCACAATGAAGGGAAAGAACGCCTAGAGCTTGGCCATCCGGTGGAACAATTAACAAATAGGTGCTTCTTTTAATTACATATAGGTGCTTCTTCTAATTACGTCTCTGCGCGTGCGGGCGTGCGCGCGCGCACAGATGTGTTGTGTGTGTGTGGTGTGTGTGTGTGTGTGTGTGGTGTGTGTGTGTGTGTGTGTGCGTGCGCGCGTGCGTGCGCACGCACTTGCGCATGCTTGATTGTGTATGTGTGTGCATGCGTGCATGCGTGCGTATGTGCGTGGGTGCGGGTGCACGCTTGCGCGCGTGTGCATGCATGCATGTGCGCGCGCGCGCGTGTGTGTGTATGATCATTCTTAATTCCAGAAAAACTGCCACCATCATTGTTCTGCAAGCCTGGTAACCATCTTGTAAAATCTCACAATCTGCACACATCATGCTGCACACTCGCCGACTGCAGTATTGCAACTCACATTGATATCCTTTGAACCGCTGAAGGTCACCTACTGAGACGATTTCAAGTTGGTACTTTTTCAACACGCTCTCAATCTCAATCTGACAGTCGCAGAAGTCTGCGCTTTGGGGGTAGACCTTTGTTTTTATGGTATGACAGATGATTGTTCTTGATTTACTCATGTACCCGTTGTTGGTGATGGTGACGGTGGTACCCAGGAACCTTGTCCACAACAGCAGAGGGAACTGGCCCTGCGAGCTGGTCCGTGCTTCCAACGTGAAAGCGGCCCGAACGCCACCCCTCGGGCAGAAGGGCCAACGCACTACCCGCACAAACAACCTTCAGGACATGTGCAATGGAAAACAGGCCTCTCGCTCCAGGTCAGTCTGTGGTGACTGCGTGTCCCTCTGTCTGTCTATCTTCTACCTATCTGTCTGTCTGTCTATCTGTCTGTCTGTCTCTCTGTCTGCCTGTCCGTGTGTTTTTCTTCATCTGTTGTTACATCGTCCATGTGTTAGTACATGTCTTAATGTCTTGCAGGAAGTCGCTTATTGAACTTCGGGCTGTCTCGCCTTATCTTTCTGCTTCTTTTCTTTCTTCTTCTTCTTTCTTCTTCTTCTGTCTTCTTCCTTTCTCTTCTCTTCCTTCTTCTTTTTCTTCTTCTTCTTCTTCTTTTCTTCTCTGCTTCTTTCTTCTTCTCTTTCTTCTTTCTCTTCTTTCTTTCTTTTCTTTTCTTTCTTCTTTCTTCTTTCTTCTCCTTCTTCTCTTCTTCTTGCAATCTTTTCGTTTCTTCTTCTCTCTCTTTCCTCTCTTTCTTTCTGCTTCTATTGCTTCTTCTCTTCTTCTTTTCTTTCTTCTTCTTCTTCTCTTCTTCTTTTCTTCTTCATACTTTCTTCTTCTTCTTTTTTTTGTTTGTGCTGTCCCCGCTCTCTGTGCCACCATAGTTGCTTGGCACGCAACGCCGCTCATTCCGACCCCTCTTCTCCCAGTCACAGCCCAGCCCGGCCCCGCCGCAGCCCCGGCACACCGGCAATCCACAGGGAGCATAGTCAATGTCAAGGTCGGCAAGAGGCAACCCACTGGAGGAAATGCCTGCACTGCCGCCGAGTCACTTCAGTGGTGTTCAGTGGCGCCTTCTGTTCCGATCCAACCTGTATTGATCCACCTACTAAACCCCCCCTACTGACGACAATAATTGCTTAGTCGCGGAGGAGCCGGCATGAGTGAGAGATGACCCAACACACAATCAACCAAGGTCATAAACGTGGAGAGAGCACATCGACACTGAGGAGGTCACCATAAGAGCAACAGCATGAAGGGTTACGGACTTTCGAGACTTTTTTTTTTTTTTTTTCATGCTGATCGATGTGAATGAGGATGATGAAGACGATGTTACGGATTTCCAATCTGATCTGAGGAGACTGCCATGACGGGGCTTGTACACAACGCTCACTTTCATGATAAATCCCGGCATCACCCAGGCCCAAAGAGATACAGACACCTGCAGCGCTGGTCAGGAAATTTTGAGCAACACTTCTCAGAGGACGCATCCATTTCGTAGCTGAAACTCGACTGTGTCCTCCCCAGTCTTCTTCCCAGCTGAGCCCGTAGCAAACTCAAAAAAAAAAAAAAAAAAAGAAAATCCCACCCACACGGCTCTGATGGGAAATCGAACGCACCACCTCCTACTCTTTCCTCGTATGAAGTTTACGGAAAGGAAAGGGGGGAAAGAAGGCGTGGAGTGGTTGTGGCAAGAGGGATTATGGAAGAACAGAGGATGGATAGGGGAAGGAGAGAGGCGAGGAGGGGAGAAGGGAGATGGGGGGGGGGGGGGGGGGGGGTCGGAGATAGAGTGAGTGGGTGAGTGAACTACATGAATTCGTATATCACTTTGCTTTGGGTGTTATGGGAAATGATTTGAAAAATAGAATGGCATAATTTGACTTGACTAACGCACTTTTACCAAAACGCTTTCCCGCAACAGCTACGATTGCCCAATGGATCTATTCACCATGGGCACTACTTCCCGTCGCTTGAAACTGCTGAGATATCTAAAGGACCCTCCCGGCACTGGCCTACACCATCGTACTTCTCTCTCTCACGTCTCTCTCCCTCTCTCTCTCCCTCCCTCGTCTCTCCTCTCTCTCGGCTCGCCTCTCCTCTCAGCCTCCCTCCTCCTCTCTCATCTTCCCCCGGCTCCTCCTCCCTCTCTCCTCTCTCGACGCTCTCCCCGACGGGATTAAGCTCTCGCTCCCTCTCAAGCTCTCCTCCTCTCTCCCTCCCTTCTCTCTCCTCTCTCTCTCCCTCCTCACCCTCCCCTCTCCTCTCTCTCCTAGCTTTCTCTCCTCTCTCCCTCCCCCGGCTCTCATTCCCGTAGCTCTCCCCCTCTCTCCTAGCTCTCTCTCTCCTTCGTCTCTCTCTCTCTCCTCTCCTCTCACATCTCTCTCCTTCCTCCTCCCTTTCCCTTTCGTCTCCATCCCTCATCTCCTCGTCCTCTCTCTCACTCTCTCTCTAGCTCTCTCTCTCTCTCTCTCCCACTCCTCCTCTCTCCTCTCTCCGCATCTCTCTCTCTCTCCAGCTCTCTCCTCTACTCATCTTTCTCCTCTCTCCTCCTACTCTCTCCATCTCGAGCTCTCTCCTCTCTCTCCTCATCTCTTAAAGCTCTCTCTCTCCTCCTAGCTCCTCTCCTCTCTCTCCTCTTCGTCCCTCCTCTCTCCGCTCTCCGCCGCCCTCCTCCTCTCTCTCTTCCTCTCTCCTCCTCTCGCCTCCCTCTCTCCTCCTCCCTCTCTCTCCTTCTCCATCTCTCTATAGCTCTCCCTCTCTCCTCTCTCCTCTCTAGCCTTCTCTCCGACTCTCTCTCTCTCTGCATGCCCTCCTCCTCCTCTCTCCCACTCCTCTTTCCTCTCTCTCTCTCTCCCTCTCTCCTCCTCTCTTACTCATCCCTCTCTCTCCTAGCTCTCTCTCTCTCTCCCCCTCCCCTCTCTCCTCTCTCTCCCTCCCCCCCCCTCTCTCTAGCTCTCTCTCTTAGCTCTCTGCTCTCTCTCCTCTCTCTCTCATCTCCGGCCCTTCTCTCTCCCTCCCCTCCTCCTCTCTCTCCCTCTCCCCTCCCTCTCTCGTCATCTCTCTCCCTCCTCTCTCTCCTCTCGTCCCCCCCTCCTTTTAGCTACTCTCTCCTCTCTCCTCCTCCTCTCTTCCTCTTCCTCTCTCGTCTAGCTCTCGCTCTCCTCTCTCGCTCCTCTCTCTCTCGCATCTCTCTCCTCTCCTCTCTCTCTCTCCAGCTCTCTCAGCTCTCCGCTCTCATTACTCTCTCCTCGGATTTAGCTCGTCCTCCTCAAGCTCTCTCCTCTCTCATCTCTTCTATCTCTCTCTCCCACGCCCTCAGCCTCTAGCTCTCTTCTCCATCTCTCTCTCTCTCACAGTCAAGCTAGTCTCGCCTCCTCCTCTCCCCTCCCCTCTCCTCATCTCTCTCGCTTCCCCACTTCCTCTCCTCTCCTCCTCCTCTCCTCTCTCCTCCGCTCCCCCCTTCCTCCTCTCTCTCATCATCTCTCTCTCTCGTCTCGTCTCCTCCTCCCTCTCCTCTAGCTTCTCTCTCTCTCTCTCTCGCTCTCTCTGCCTCCTCCGTCTCCTCCCGCTCTCCTCTTCCCATCCTTCCTTCCTCTCCTCTCTCTCTCTCATCCTCATCCCTCTCCTTAGCTCTCTCTCCCTCTCTCCTCCTCCATCTCCTCCCCTCCCCTCCACTCTCTCTTTCCTCCTCTCTCTCCTCTCCTCTCTCCTCCTCTCTCTCTCTTCCTCTCCTCTCTCATCGCTCTCTTTAGCCTCGCTCTTCTCTCCTCTCATCGCCTCTCCCTAGCTCCTCTCTCCTCTCCTCCTCTCTCACCTCTCTCATCTCTTTAGCTCTCCTCTCTCTCTATCTCTCTCTCTCTCTCTTCTCCCTTCCACCTCTCTCTCCTCCTCTCTCTAGCTCTCTCCTAGCTCTCTCTCTTCCTCTCGTCCTCTCTCTCTTCTCTCTCTTCTCATCCTCCTCCCTCTGCTCTCTCTCTCTCTCTACTTTCCCCCCCTTTCCCTAGCTCTCCATCTCTCCTTCTCTTATCCTCTCCTCTCTCTCTCCTCCTCTCGTCTTAGCTCCTCTCATCTCTCTCTCTCACCCTTCTAGCTCTCTCCATCTCCTCTCCTCGTCCTCCCTCCTCCTCACTCTCCTCGCCTGCTCCTCTCACTCTCCCTCTCCCTCTCTCTCTCCTCTCCTCTCTCATCCTCTTCTCTCCTCTCTCTCTCTCCTCACCCTCTCTCCCTCTCCCTCCTCCTCCATCTCCTCCTCCATCGGTCTCTCTCAATCTCTCTCACCTCTCCTCTCTCTCCTCTCTCTCTCTCTCTCTATCTCTTCCCTCTCTCTCGCCGCTCCTCTCTCCTCTCTCCTCCCCTTCAAGCTCTCTCTCTCTCTCTCTCTCTCCCCTCTCTCTCTCTTCTCTCATCTCTCGCTCTCTCGCACTCCGCTCTCCTCTCCTAATCTCTCTCTCTCTCTCTCTCTCTCTCCTCTCTCTCGCTCTCCTCTCTCTCATAGCTCTCTCTCTCTCCTCCTCTCTCTCTCTCGCTCGCTCTCTCTCTCTCTCTCTCTCCTCCCATCTTCGCTCTCCCCTCCCCCTCCTCATCTCTCCTCTCTCTCTCTCTCTGTCCTCCTCTTTTTCTGTCTTCTGTCTGTCTGTCCTGTCTTTCTCTCTCCCTCCCCCATCATCTGTGTCTCTCCCTCTCCTCTCCTGCTCTCCCTCTCCCTCTCTCCTCTCTCTCATCTCGTCTCTCTCTCTCTCCTCTCTCTCCCCCAACTCACCCACCGAAAACACACCCACCACCACACCTCTCCTCTCTCTCTCTCTCCACCACACAACCACAACCCCACACACACACACCACACACAACACCACACACACACACCACACCACACACACACAAATTGGTTTGTCGGCTAGGGTTTTTTTTTTGAATCTGTTTTTAAATTGATCGATTGGGCTTTATTTTTTCTTTTGTCTCTCCCCCCCCCCCCCTCCCCCCCCCCCCCTCCCCCCCCCCGCCCCCCCCCCTTTCCCCGGACGATTTCAAACCGAAATGTCTCGTCTCCGGTACGACTTTCTCATAGAACCCGTGATCCTCACAGATGATGATGATGATGATGATGATTATGGATGATGAATGACATTGGTTTTTTGATGATGGATGATGAGTGATGATGTGATGATGATGGTGATTGTGATGATGTTAGGATTATGAGAGAGATGGTGATGACAAGAATTCTGGTATAATGATAAAAACAACAATAGTAATGATAATGATACTACATAGTATGATATAATAATAATATAATAATGATTATTCTATATTTTTAATCATCATCATACTGATCTCCTCCTCTTATATCTTATATATATATATATAATATATATAGGAGGCGCCGAGAGAGAGGAAGAGAGAGAGGAAGAGGAGAAGAGGGGGAGAAGAGAGCGAGACGGGAACGGTGGACAAAGATAGACAGACAAAGACAGAGGATTAATAATATATCGCGCGCGCGCGCCGCGCGCTGCGCCGCGCTCGTGTGTGTGTGTGTGTGTGTGTGGTGTGTGTGGTGGTGCATGTGCATGTTCGTGCGTCGTGCGCACGCTGGTTTCTCTTTGATATGCCCTTTTCCTTTTTATTATTAGTTTTTTTTTCTTTCCTTCTGAAAGAGCCTCTTCAAAATTATTCTTCTTTTTTCTAAACCGGCCCCGTG
>JADBJO010004902.1:2500-25000 GCA_016801955.1 Conus betulinus
CTCTCACCACCACCACCCTCTCGCTCCCCCCCCCCCCCCCCCCCCCCCTATCCACCGATCCCCCAAACACACCCACTCCCTCCTCTTCTCCCTCTCGACGCTGCAATACATAACGAGGCAGCAGCTGTTGTTAACCTCTTAGAAGAAGAGAGAGAGAGAGAGAGAGATGAGAGAGAGAGAGAGAGAGAGAGAGAAGAGGCGGGGGTGTGGAGGGAGGGGGTGTCAAAGGGGGGAAGGGGAGTGCAAGGGAGTGGGGCGGGGTGGAGGTCAGGGGTGAAGAAGAGAGGGGGGGGGGGGGGGGGGGGGGGGATGATGGTGAATGGAAGAAAGCAGATTGCTCTGTTGTATCTGAACCAACAACCTCGCACCACCAGCCACTACAGATGACCAAAAAGGATGACGCATGCGCGCGCGAACTCACACACACACGCGCGCGCGCACACACACACACACACACACACATACACACACACACGCACACACAGTGGAAGGGGCAGACGACCTTGAGACAGACAAAGGGGAGGACGGGGGGGGGGGGGGGGGGGGAGGGGGGAGGAGGAGGAGGAGGGAAAGGAGGGAACCAACACACAATGAGTCTTAAAGGGAAAAAAAAGGAGAAAATGAGAAGAAAAAAAAAAGAAAAAGAAAAAGGAAAAGACTAACTGTAACCAAAGCGTCCTTCGAAGCGTGTCGCCTTGTCCGTCGTCGTGTCGGCTACGTCTGGCCAGTTGGTTGGTTGGTGGGCTGGACCAGGGTATTGCACAGTACTGTACTGTATTGTACTGTGTTGTATTGTAATGTACTGTATGGTATTAATGTGGAAAAAAAAATCACAAAAACAGAGTTGGAAATGTAATCCTAGAGAATAGAGTGACCTAGAGTTTCGGGCCTTAAACCCTTTCTCAATGGTAAAGAACTCTTGAGAAATCAGAAATTTGAAAGATGGAAAGGACGAACACACAAATCATGGTAGAAGCAAACTCGGGTAAATGGCTGCAGGGCCGAGTTGCAATCAGATGTGTTAGGAGAAAGGAAAGTGGGATTGAAGAGAGAGAGAGAGAGAGAGAGAGAGAGAGAGAGAGAGAGAGAGAGGGGAGGGAGGGAGAGGAGGGGGAGAGCATGGGAGGGAAGAGAGAGAGAGAGAGAGAGAGAGAGAGAGAGAGAGAGAGAGAGAGGAGAAGGAAAGTAATTATTCTTTGATGTGAAGTCCTGCTGGTGTGGTGGTGCCAAGTCGTTTGATCAGTCAGGATTCCATGAATTTTCGCTAAGTATGAATTATTCTGCCAGACATCAGCAACTTTGGTGTGAGAAATGTGTGTGCATAGGGCTGTTAAAGTGCACTCCAGTAGGGTTCTTTTCCTGATGCTTCATGGATCTAAGATGTTCAGGGAAAAACGGCCGTTTTGAGCGGTAGGTTTCTCGAATGTACCGTTTGTTGCAAAGTAAAGTGTGCAGGTTATGATGTAGACCAAATTGCATGACTGGCAAGTGAAATAAGTTCTTATTGTGAATTTTCCAAGTGGGCCTGTGACGGTGATGGCAGAGTTGAGGAAGGGGCAGGTTCTGCAGTTCTTCTCGTCACAGGGTTGATTTCCGGGGAAAAGGCAAAGAGCCACTGGAGGGACGCTGGACCGATGCTCTCACAACAAGGTCGTGAAGGTTTGTATCCCTACGAAAAACAATCAACGGTGGTTTGGAAAATGTGGTTTTGAGTACTGGGTCATTTTGCAAATCACGGAAGTTTCTGAGGAGAATACTGCGAACAGCAAGGTCGTGTGGGTGGTAGGTGAGCACTGCAACTTGTTCTGTCGTCATGGCCTTTAGAAGGTCTGGAACTGAGGGCTGCTGAGCATTGGACTTTGCGTGCACGTTCAAGTGCCTCATAAACGATGTTCTCTGGGTATTGACGAGAAGTGAAAAAGGACCACAATTTCACTGCTCTATTTTCAAAGTCAGTAGCATCATTGCATACCCGTTTCAGTCTCAGAAGCTGTGAATATAGTGTATAGTTTTTTAAAGTGGCAGGAGGGCTGGAAGAGTAAATAAGGGTGGTAGTCAGTAGATTTATAAAATACACTGGTCTTTAGATTATCCTGGTCAGACTGGAGAAAGATAATAATACCCCAAAAAAGTGACAGAAGAAGATACAATATTGTATGTGTACTGGAGTGATGGGTGAAAAAATGGGACAGATGGTGGATGTATTGGAGTAGGCTTTCTCTGGAGCAAGTGGCAATACCCACGTTGAAAAAAAAAAAATGGTACTGGACCCAAATACTGTTTGAAGGCCTGTTCCTCAACATTGCCCACATACAGACAGGCATAACGGAGTCCCATCTTTGCTCCCGGGGCAAATTTTTTTTGTTTGTCTGAAAGCCTCTCCGGCTAAGGAGAAGGAACTGAGTGTGAGAAAAAGTTCAGTGAGACGAAGGATGGTGGGGATGTGAATACTGTAGTTACTGGTGTTCAAAAAGTGTTTTACAGCAATCGAACCATCTTTGTGAGGAATGTTGGTATGAAGGAAAACAATGTCCATGGTGAACAAATAACGTTCAGTTCCACAGTCAGAGGAGAAGAAAAAAAAATCGTTTGCTAAGTGGCAGGGTGTGGTTTGGTGTTGTTGATATAGGTAAGAAGGGAAGAAACAAGGGGCTGGAAAAATGGAGTCAAGAATGGAGGAGATAAGGACTGGGTGAGGGGGGGTGGGGGGGGGGGGGGGGGGGGGGCACGCACAAGCCGTAGCCATGGGTCTCCCTGGATTATCAGGTTTGTGAATTTTGGGGAAGAGACAGAATCTCGATTCTCTTGGTTCACTTTTTGATGGCACAGAAGGCTTGGGGGGGGGGGGGGGGGGGGGGGGAGAGATTCCCTTCAGACACAGCTTCATTGATGGTGCTCCTGACAAGAGAATCGTCCATTTTAGTGGTAGACTGAGGGATTGCTGCGTTGAAAGAAGAGTCAGACAGCTGATGCCTAGCTTCTTTGAAGTGTAGGTCTTTTTGCCAGACAACTATGGCACCTCCCTCATCAGCTGGTTTGATTACAATATCTGATTTGTTTCGTAAGACTTGGAAGGGCCTGCAGTTCTGATGGGGCGAGGTTGGAATGTCTCAAAGGCTTTGGTTGAAGAGTGATTATTTGTCTCTGACACAAATCAATGTAGTAATCAACCGATGCAAATTCACCATAGAGGGGGTGGGGGGGGGGGGGGGGGGGGGGGGGGGGGCACCAGGTGCTGGGCGGCTGTGGAAAGAACCTGCTAATGTCCTCAGAAGTAGGGTCTGCTGGCATCTGTTGTTTATGGTACGGTAGTGCAAAGTGTGCTGCCAAGAGAATACGGCTAAAAAAAAAAAAATCTTTGGATGAGATACTGTGTAAGGACTGGATTGATGGTACTGGGTTGATGGGGATGAATTTTTAAAGCCTTAGAAAGAACCTGGCGTTGTTCAAGAGGTCAATGAAGGTCTGGTGGTACCGTGGTGACTAAACTCGCTGCAGTAGTCTGAACGTCACAGGGTTGTGCAGGATTTCCACAATTTTGAAGGCTTTCCAAATTTGTGCATTTTCCTTCTTTTTTTTTTTTAAAAAAAGTTCAGTTTCCTGTTGGCCTCTTGTACAGACTGAATAATGAATGTGGAGGTGTTCTATCCATTAGAGTACTGAGTTGAGATCGCATGTGTTGGATTATACTGTTAAGGTAATTTGAGTACTGTGTTGTATTTGTTTTGTACTGTATTGTCCTGTGCTGTGTCGCATTGTACTGTACTGTGCTAGATGTTTTGTACTGTATTGTACTATATTGTACTGTGTGGTATTGTACGGTACTGTATTGTATTGCTCTGTTTTGTGTTATCGTACTGTTGGGTACTGTATTGAACTTTACTGTACTATGTTGGATTATTTTGAACTGTGTTGTACTGTATCATTACTGTGTTGTATTGTATCGTACTGTGTTTCACTGTACTGTATTGTATTGTATCGTACTGTTTATGTGTGTGCTGCATTATACTGTATTGTATTGCCTTGTACTGATTCGTACTGTATTGTACTATGTTTTATCATATTTTAAGGTATTGCCTTGCATTGCTTGCACTCTATTGTACTGCATTGTTTTTGTATTGTATTGTACTATATTGTATTGCATTGCATTGCACTGAACTGTATTGTACTGTGTGGTACTATACTGTACTGCATTATATTGTGGTGCGGTTGTGGTGTGTGTGGTGTGGTGTGGTGTGGTGTGGTATAGTGCGGTGTGGTGTAGTGTGGTGTGGTGCAGTGTGGTGTAAGTGTGGTGTGATGTAGTGTCGTGTGTGTGGTGTACCGTAGTGTAGTGTGGTGCAGTGTAGTGTGGTGTGTGATGTAGTGTAGTGTGGTGTGGTGTAGTGTGGTATAAGTATGGTGTGATGTAGTGTCGTGTGGTGCCATGTACTGTAGTGTTGTGGGGGTGTACTGTAGTATAGTGTGATGTGGTGTAGTGTACTGAAGTCGGTAGGTGCTACTCATCTTGCGGGGCAAGCTTTTGGAGTATCTTGGTTCTCGACTTGCTTGTGCCATCCAGGTCACTGACAATCACTCTATTTGTTTTGAGATAGATCCAAAGGAAGGGTTGGGAGCGAAACAGGCGCGTCGCCTTTACAGACCCCACAAAAAGTCTTAGACTGTGCGCCCACAAAGGGACAATGAAAAAAAAAAAACCCTCCTAAAACAGTTGGGCTGCCCACCACCCAAGTTCTTGCCCTCCTATTGATTCAGCTGCATGAAGACCAGTTTCTGCTGGATTTGTTTCAAGATGAAAACTATGTGCCAGCCAGTGACACGAATGACGTAAGCAACAGACGTTAGAGACCGGTGCTAACCCAGTGATTCACCTCCAACATGAACGGAGTTTGTACCCCCTTATTAAGGGCAAGAGTGGTCAAGCAGTATCATTCTATTCGCGTCGTCGTTGTCGATATTGTCGTCGTCGCCGTCATTGCTGTCATGGTTAGTGGTTGTGATGATGCATTGCAATCGTCTTTTTTTTTCTACAGAATATGAAGAACAAAAGTATCTGCTGTCTCTCCTTTGTCAGTGATACCTTGATTATGTTCAAGTCACAGTGAGTCTGTCTGAGACATCAATTCCAAGATACCTGTTAGTATTTACAACTAAGACTTTCTCAATTCCATCAATCCATCTCTCATTGCTTGCCAAAAACCCAGCATTAGGAGCCAGAAGAGCTGTTCAGTCGTGTAAAAAAAAAGGGGCACTGATATAACACAGCGTGGTATCTGTCGATATTGTAAACTTTAATGATGCCTTGTTGAATTCCAGTTGCTTACTCAGAGGAAAGTATGTTCACCGCTTCTAGTTTTTTTTCGTCTGTTTTTAGAGGTACAGCTGGAAAAGGGTAGCTTTGCTGCACGCCTTTGGACAGAATTCAGCCTTTTTTTTGTGGGCATCATTACTCCCGTCCCATTCTGATGAACCAGCGAGGCCAGCATGTTGGGGTTGATCACTGTCGCGTCGTTCTATGTTGTAGTCAGGGAGGCTGCTAAGATTATCCGTGATCCGAAAGTCTAATCTTGTTTCACTGATACCGAACACTTGTACTGGATGGGGTGACTGTTTTTAAAAGTAAGGGGGATTTCATGGACCTTATGAAATAAATGATAGGCGTTGGGATGTCCAACTTCAAGTCCTGGAACAGCGGGCAGTGTGGGAAGGCATGGGTGGTAAGGGAATAGTGAGACAAAATCGGTTAAGAAGACAGTTTTCACAACGCACACACGAGCGCACAGCGCGCGCGCGCGCGCGCGCGCACAACACACACACACACACACACACACACACACACACACACACACACACACACTCACACAACACAACACACACACGATGATAGATCGATAAACCAATACAACACTTAATAACAAGCAATGTTTGTGAATGAAACACAATGATGACAAACGCGTCGAAACAAGAGTAAACAATTAAGCTTAAAAGACACAGACAACAGAATACATCTTTAGAAAAAAAATCAGTTTAGCAGTACAAACATGGAGGATGCTATGAGTGCGATTCACTTTCAAGCACATTTCAAGAGTGTATAGATTAAAAAAAAAAGGAAATTACGGAGAGAGAGAGAGAGAGAGAGGAGAGAGAGAGAGAGAGAGAGAGAGAGAGAGAGAGAGAGAGAGAGAGAAGAAAAGAAAAATGAAAAATTTGAATATTAACTCCAAAATCAAGCTGTGCCTGTAAGAAATTAATCCTGGTGCCAGTGTTAAGAAGTTTGGCCAAAACGTCCTCGGTCCACAGAATGACGCCACCTGCACTGGCTGCCGCCCTATTACGCAGTTGCTGATGCACACAACGAAGTGACACTGTGACTGGCAGCTTTTATAGCTGCAGGACAGCGAAGTCACAGCAATGTCTGCCGCGCCAGCGTAAAGCGACAACCTAATCCACACTCGATGGCAGATCGGAAATCTGGTACTGAGGAAATACAATCCATGTTCCGACAACAACAACAACAACAACAACAAACAACAAACAAACAAAAGTCCAAAGAATTGAGCTCTCACACTTTTTCACTGTCTACGTGTAGACCTTCTGATATGATGTTTGTAGGGAAGGGAAAAAAATCTAAAAAAAAAAAAAAAAAAAAAAAAAAGAAACAAAGAAAAAAAAAAAAAAAAAAAAAAAAAAAAAAAAAAAAAAAAGAAAAGAAAAAAGGGTGGAGCTGGGGATTGGGGGTGGGGGACAGACAGGTGGTGGGTATGGGGTTGTAAATTATAGTGACCTTTTTTTTTTTTTTTTTTAATAAATCCGCGCACCACCAGGACAGACAGACAGACAGACAGCAGGCAGGCAGGCAGACAGACAGACAGGCAGGTAGGCAGGCAGGCAGGTAGACAGACAGATCAGACAGGCAGACAGGTAGACAGGCAGATAGACAGGACAGACAGCAGGCAAGGCAGGCAGGCTAGCAGGCAGGCAGGATCAGATAGCAGATAGACAGGCAGGCAGACAGGCAGGCACGAGGCAACAGGCAGTGACTGATCTTTACTACTCGTTACAAGAGATCAAGTTTTTCAGGCCCAAAATTCGATATACATGGTTTATCCCTACGCAAACATAATTTCCAGTACTATCATTTAAGATCACTGACGCTGTCATTACAGGTACGGACAGGCGGTGAGGGGTCACATCATCAACGTGAAAATGAAAAACTGGCGAGCAACGCGCACACGAGGACGACATGAGACAATAAGATCAAGAAGAGAGGGATGGACGGAGAGGCGGAGAGAGGGAGAGGGAAAAGAGAGGAGACGAAAGAGAGGGAGGAGCAACGAGAGAGAGGGAGAGAGAGGGAGAGAGGAGAGAGGAGAGAGAGGGAGAGAGAGAGAGAGAGAGAGAGAGAGGAGAGAGCGGGGGGAGAGAGAGAGATAGAGAGAGAGAGAGAGAGAGAGAGAGAGAGAGAGACGTTATCAAAACCGTGTTCAACAGAAGAGATTGTGAGTGCTTAGTCTATGATTTTCAAGCCATAACATCACATTAGTTTAGATATGAAATGTGTATGTAGATGTGTTTGAATGTCTTAGTGAATGAATCTGTCATTTAGAAGAAAAGATGGAAGTTAGCTGTTCGATTATTTTATTTGGTACTTCATTGCGACGGCATCCGGCGAGTTGTCATTTCCGAAAAATACCTCTCAACAACTGCAGAAAATTATAAATAAAGCCTATTGTCAGTGAACTGTTATAGTGTAAACCTGTTCTCAGTGTATTCTCTCTCTCTCTCTCTCTCTCTCTCTCTCTCTCTCTCTCTCTCTCTCCACGGTCATGGACAGGAGGAGAGTTGTCTTTGCTTTGTTCAAGGGGGACAAAATAACAACAACAACAACAACAACAACAGCAAAAACAAAAAAAAACAGTTAAGTATGACGATGTCTAAACAAGAACCTGTCAATCAGCCAAAGTGTCGGTCCAGTATCACGATGTCTAAACAAGAACCTGTCAATCTGTCAATGTGTGGGTCCCTGTATCCCCTACTCCCCTCACACTCTGTCATTCCTGGACCTGCCCTATATCCCCCATCCCACCATATCTCTTCTTCCCTCCTTCTCCTTTCTCTCCTCTGTGTGTGTGTGTGTGTGTGTGTGTGTGTGTGTGTGTGTGTGTGTGTGTGTGTGTGTGTGTGTATATATATATATATATATATATATATATATATATAGATTATAACATATATATGGGGTGATATTAGATTATATTTTTTAACCATGGGTGGTGAGATAGCCACAGATTCCTAGTCTATGGTATATCTCTTTTTGTTTCCGAAAAAGGAACACAGACATGTTTAGCAGCTAAATCCTCGATTTCGAGCAAATCTTAAAAGCTGGGGATACCAAATTTCTTACGAGGCTGTACGAGTTCCTCCACTCTTCATATCCGGGTTACGATGGTTTTCACATAACTTGACCCTGAAGGTGAATTTTATATTTTTAATGCATTTTCTGATTTCTCATTCTCATTTTCTGTAGCTCTCCCCCCTCCACACCCCCCCCCCCCCCATTCCTCCCCCTCAAACCCAGCCCCACTCCTTCTGTGCGCCTTTTTTTTTATTTCTTGTATTTCACTTCGTATCTTTGCATTTTTCTATTTAATGTAACGACGTGGGGTTGTTAGCGTGCGCTTGTTATCCCCATACTGAATTGTTCCACACACACACACATATATATATCATTTTTTTTTTATTAGGTGCCTGCTGCGTACGTTCGTGATTAGTGTTCAGGATCTTAGGGTGGAGAAGGAGAATGCGAGCTTTTTGCCACCGTCTGTTACCCTGACGAAGGCGATTAAAGCCGAAAATTTGGGATATTTTAATCTTGTTTGGTTTACTTTTATCTAATTTGACTGTTTTATATATAATATATATATTATATATATATTATAATAGATGTGTGTGTGTGTG
This sequence comes from Conus betulinus, assembly GCA_016801955.1. Classification (NCBI taxonomy): domain Eukaryota; kingdom Metazoa; phylum Mollusca; class Gastropoda; order Neogastropoda; family Conidae; genus Conus; species Conus betulinus. The sequence goes on from JADBJO010004902.1 coordinate 11,459, forward strand.
TGTGTGTGTGTGTTGTGTGGTGTGTGTGTGTGTGTGGTGATGAATGGTAAGTCGTAAACACCGTCCACAGAGTTCAATTTACACACACACACACACACACACACACACACACAAACCACTTCAGTAACAGTATCACCACGTTGCCTTTTGATGAAGTCCATACACAAACCATTAAAGAAACATCACAGACTTTTAAACGAGGCCGTACACAAACCTTTGCAGTAACTTCAAAGCTTTTTTTTTTTTTTTTTTTTTTTTTTTAATCAAGGCCTTGGCACTAGCAGCTTCAGCCATAGCCCAATAATGACGGCCGTACACAAGCCAGTGCAGTGTCATCACTAGCACTTTGTTTGGGATTATGGCCACAATAAAACCATTGCAATATCCTCAAAGCCTTCGAATGATGCTGTCCACAAACAAGTGCAATACCTTCACAACCTTTGAATTAAAGCCATACACAAACCAATACGATATCTTCATGGCCTTTTACTTTTAACCATCGCAGTATCCTTGCAGCCTTTGAATATTACCATGCACAAAAACGACTGCAGTTTCAAAACAGCCTCGTAATTAAGACCATGAGCAAATCTCATCAGAATCAAAACAAGTCTTATTATGAAGGCATTGTAGAGATCACTGCAAGATCGTCTCAACCTTCTGATTAAGGCCAGACACAAACCACTGTAGTATCTTCACTGTCTTCTGATCAGGACCATACACAAACCACCGCAGTATCTTTACAGTCTTCTGATAGGCCATACACAAACCACTGCAGTATCTTTACAGTCTTCTCCTTAAGGCTATATGCAAACCACTTCAGTATGATAACTGCTTTTTTTTTTTTTTTAGAAAAAAAAGGTCACACACACATGCACGCACGTGTGCACACATGCACACACAACGCGTGCACGCACCCACACACATACATGCATACACACACACACACGCACGCACGCACCACACACACACACACACACACACCACAACACAACACACACGCAGAGTGGGGGGAGGGGAGAGGGAATAGAGCATTGTTTTCTGGTAAATGGATTAAATTTCATGAACATTTACAAATGTGCACATAATATATGAAAAGAGTGAGCATAAAAAGGAGTGTGATAGAGTGTGCATGAACGCATGTGTATAGGTGTGCACACACACACAAATGCATATGTTGGTATGGTATGCTGACATGTGTGTGTGGTTGTGTGTGTGTGTGTGTGTGTGTGTGTGTGTGTGTGTGTGTATGTGTATCTGTGTCTGTGCGTGTGCACGTGTGTGTGTGTATCTGTGTGTGTGTGTGTGTGTGTGTGTGTGTGTGTGTGTGTGTGTGTGACAGACGAGACAGATAGACAGAGAGACTGAGAAAAAGAGAGAGAGAGAGACGGAGAGACACAGAGACAGAGACAGAGTGCGTGTATGCACACCACATGTAGTGTATGTGTTCCTGTACATGTGAATGTGCATATGACTGGCTGATAACTTTACTTTCAATCCAGACGAAAAGAAACAGATTGTTGTTTATTGTAATGTCACTCTATCTGTCTAACAAACTCTAATTAACACAAAATAAATAAACAGTGACAGGCCCATAGTATACACAAGCAGCCTTTATTTCATTTCATAGTGATACATACCATTTCAGACCACTCAAACTGTTAATAACAAGGTCATGTTCAATGATGTAATATTATTAACAGAAAACTGTCAATGACACACAAGCTGAACAGCGTACCTGATGTATGGCTCAATAGGTCAGCAGTATAACTTTTTTAAGTCTTCAAATATCAAGAGGAAAGAAAAAATTACTATGGTATGAATGCAAAGTTAAGAACATGGAATTCTTTGTGCTGTGTGTGTGTGTGTGTGGTGTGTGTGTGTGTGTGTGTGTGTGTGTGTGTGTGTGTGTGTGTGTGTGTGTGTGTGTGTGTGTTTTTCAATGAGTAACAAGAATGGGACTATTCTGTAGAAAATCAAGGGATTTGTACTCAACTGAGAGAGAGAGAGAAAGGGAGAGAGAGAGACAGACAGACAGACAGACAGACAAACAGACGGACTGACAGAGACAGAGAGAGGCAGAGAGGGAGAGAGAGTGTGATAATACATCAAAAACCGAGAACGATCTATCAATAACGACATAATATTGAAATGAAAAAAATGATAAATGCGATAGCCCCACAGCATGTAACGCAAACTTAAAAAAAAAAAAAAATTTAAATAATGCAGGGAACAGTGTGTGTGTACATGCATAGGCCGGGGGGGGGGGGGTGGGGGGGGATGCCATTTCATGAACTGAACTTTGTTGTAAGAGTGGGCAAGAAGCCGACACACCCTATGGCAGGTAGCAGAACTGTTGCATTGTGAAACTGTTTCAGCAACTGTGACTGGAAATGTTTTCATAGCAACTGTAATATAATATGGCAGTAAGGAAATATTTAAGTGACTTTTTTTCCCTTGCAGCATGTGCATGTGCGGTGATGGTAGCAAGATATCTTTCTATATATGATTTCTTCTTATTGCAGTAGCAAAATTAAAGAGAGAGAGAGAGAGAGAGAGAGAGAAGAGAGAGAGAGGGAGGTGGTTGGAAGGAAAGAAGAGAGAGAAATGAGATGAGGATTCTGAAAATTTGGTCCTAAACATCATTACTAAAAGATTTCTACATGATTTTTTATTGTAATGGCAGTGACAATGATGACCTCAAAATGTATTGCAGTGGAGGTAGAAATCTAAGAAAAGGATTCCTATGGCATCCACGATAAAAAGAAACAAAAGGAAAGAATAAAACCCCCGTGTGAAAAAGCTATAGGAAATAATTATCTAAATCATACCTTACACCAAGGGCATCAAAATAAACATAAATTTCCAAACGGGTACTCTTATCCATGAAATTTTTTGCACATCAGCAGCAGCAGTAGGAAAACATGTACTTCTTTACTTCAACAGCAAGAGAGAGAGAGGGCACTTGATTAACCACATCAGAATCAAAGAGTGAAAATTCTAAGGAAGAAATCCATGGCAACACTGATTAAAAGCAAAACAAAACAAGTTACTTGGCTGAAATTTCTTGTAAACATTGTTGGGGGCAGTTTTTGACACACCGTATTGGAAAAAAAAAAAAAAAATGACAGGGATTTGGCAGTCTGTTGAAGTTTTGTTATTGTGTTGTTGATGATGTAATGGTAACAACAGTGTTTGTAATCAAAATATCATGATGGCACAGCTGCCCACACTGGGCATTTTGCGAGTTATCAAACTCATAGTCTTATATACTGGGGGAAAAAGTTCACACACAAGAAATAAGTAACAAACAACAGCACAATATCACATGTGGCAAAGTAACTCAATTATGCTGAAATCCCTAAGGGTGGATAGGGCAGGTTTGTGCTGAGAGGGACGATTCCACTGAACTTGCAGACTTTTGGAAAAATCAAAATTTTTAAAAATCATGATGAAAATTTAATTGTTGAAACACACACACACACATGCACACACACACACACACACCACACAACACACACACACACACCACACACACACACACACACACACACACACACTTAAAATGGACATAATATGCAGGTTGCAGTGACACTCTGCAAGAATCAACCGGCTTTGTGCACGTCCCACTCTGACCATTGTGTACAATTTTCACAACCCTGCCACCAGAACACACACACCACCGCACACACCACACACACCCACACCAACACACACATACACACAGACACAGACACAACACACACACAACACCCCACACAACACACACACCACACACACACACACACACACACACCACACAAAATTGGCATGTCATACCCTTCATACTTATTTCGACAGAAAAAAAAATGTAAATAACCATAGAATTTTTTAGAACAAAGAGTAGCAGACTTGTCACAAAAACATAAAAACAAATGTTTCAGCAAAGGAAGATAAAATGGGGGGGGGGGGGGGGGGGAGGGGGGGGTGGGAAGGGGGGAGGGGGGGGGGTCCAAAAGGGAGAATAAACGAAATATGAGTAAGTGAGAGACAGACAGTCACAAAAAAAAAAAGAGGGAGTTACTAGTATAGGACCTCCATAAGAAGAAAGAGTTCTTTCTTCTGAGAGAGATAGACGTGCCCATCCTCAAAAGCAATCCACAGTATTTATTGCAAAGGTCGAGGAGGAGAGAAAGAGGGTTGAGTTAACAAAAAAAAATATTGCAGATTACTGTAACAGAATGAAGAGACAGACAGACAGACAAAGAAACGAGAGAGACAGAGAGAGAGAGATAGAGAGAGAGAGAGAGAGAGAGAGAGGAGGAGAGAGAGAGTGAGAAATATTATGCTAATCGACCCTTTTGACAATTCAGCACTGCGCAGCACACATTATTGCAGATATTGCATATTGCATTGTCACATCATCATTGCAGATTTCACATGGCAACTTTTACTTAACAAGACCCTTGATTTTTCAAAGTTGTCCAAATCTAAAGAAAATCAAGCATGATGTGCATCAGCAAGTGTCTCATTGTTTACACTGTGTATCACCTTCAGTCCATGACTTGTTGCAGTGAAGTTTTTACTGATTTGGCAGATTTTGTCATTTCTGTTGTCATTTTATTTTTCGTTTTGGCTGGTTGATTGTGTTTTTGTCTATTTGTTTGTTTGTTTTTTTTTCAAAACTCAAAATTTCACAATTGCCAATTTTTGACAGCTCAGTACAGGAGGAAATCCCAGCAGGCAGAGATACAGCAAACAAAAAGGTAACTTCTGCCTCCATTGTTTCAACATGGGAAGAAAGTTACCTTCCTTGTATACTACATGCTCAATACTTCTGATTTTACAATGTTAACTTACAGGTCACATGCCACATTTGGATTTTTGCACTAGCACATTATATCATCCATGTAAGGGCCTACCATGTGATTCCTACCATAACTCTGAGCCAGCATTTATTGTTAAAAACTGATAATTGATTTAAAAAAAAAAAAAAAAAAAAAAAAACTCCTCCCACCAATCATTTCCCTTGTTTTGGGGGATTTTCACCTATGAAATCACAAATAATCTTCAAATACATGACCTTATCCTTTAGCTGACACACATTTTTAGGCCTTTTGCACTCACCCGTGATCCTACCATTGCGTCATCTCAAGCGCCAAAATAGTCCCATTCCTTTGAATTTTTCATCGGTCTGCTTGGAGCCACCTGGCTTGTACCTTGATGGCCATACGAAAGAAAATGAGGGAGAAACACTTTCAGACAATAAAAAATTCTCAAAACAATCACCCGCACCAGTCCTATAAATACTCGACTCCTTAAGCAAGGCCTTGGCTCATTAATTTTTGGTGTGCAGGCCACAGCGAGACTTCTGCATGGCCTGCTTTGTGATGACACATTCCTTACTCATAAATGAACCTGACCTTGACCTGAAGCTTGCCTTATCTTCTTCCTCACGGACTGACTTCGACAAAAGTTAAAGATCACATGCCAAAAATCGCCAAGTTTTTGTCCATGGGCCAAGCAACAAATTTTCAAAGACAGATGACTGACTGCAATTCACAGTCAGTTATATGCTTTCCCAGGGAAGAACAGGTTCCACCCAGGCACCAGACATTCTACATTATTCGGTATTCCAAGTTCACACAACAACAACAACAACAACAACAAAAGAAAGACAGAAAAAAAAAGAAGAAAGAAGAAGAAAAAGAAAATAAGGTAAAATTAGCTATCAGAAATTAAGGATAAACATAATAAAAGTGCTACAAAAGTGCACGTACAAAAAAAAAAAAAAAAAAAATACGGGCAACAAGACACTATTGATTTTAAATAGTTATAGTCCCACCTGACAGTGTTTTAAGAGGCTTACTAACATAACCAGCTACAAGACAACTGTTGAATAGACAATGTCCTCTCTGGACAACATTGTACCAGTATGCGTCCATTCGGGGCAGTGTTCTGACAGTTAATGTCCCACTCTGTTCAGTTTCACTACCTACTACAGCAACAGGACCTTACTGAATTGACAGCTAGTGAACACTCTTGTACAGTGTGTTTATTGTCTCACCACCTACTAAAAGCAAGATACTGTTAAATAGATGGCAAGTGTCTACTCTGTACAGTGTTTACAGTCTCACACTACCTGTCACGGGCGACATGACTCTGTTGAATAGACAGTGTCTACTCTGTACAGCGTTTACAGTCTCACTACCTGTCACAGGGCAGCATGCACATGACTTTGTTGAATAGACAGTGTCTACTCTGTACAGCGTTTACAGTCTCACTACCTGTCACCGGGCGACATGACTCTGTAGAATAGACAGTGTCTACTCTGTACAGCGTTTACAGTCTCACTACCTGTCACTACCTGCAGCATGACTCTGTAGAATAGACAGTGTCTACTCTGTACAGCGTTTACAGTCTCACTACCTGTCCCACGGCGACATGACTCTGTAGAATAGACAGTGTCTACTCTGTACAGCGTTTACAGTCTCACTACCTGTCACGGGCAGCATGACTCTGTAGAATAGACAGTGTCTACTCTGTACAGCGTTTACAGTCTCACTACCTGTCACGGGCAGCATGACTCTGTAGAATAGACAGTGTCTACTCTGTACAGCTTTTACAGTCTCACTACCTGTCACGGGCAGCATGACTCTGTAGAATAGACAGTGTCTACTCTGTACAGCGTTTACAGTCTCACTACCTGTCACGGGCAGCATGACTCTGTAGAATAGACAGTGTCTACTCTGTACAGCGTTTACAGTCTCACTACCTGTCACGGGCAGCATGACTCTGTAGAATGACAGTGTCTAACTCTGTAACAGTCTCACAGCGTTTACAGTCTCACTACCTGTCACGGGTCAGCATGACTCTGTAGACTCGGTCAGCATAGACAGTGTCTACTCTGTACAGCTTTTACAGTCTCACTACCTGTCACGGGCAGCATGACTCTGTAGAATAGACAGTGTCTACTCTGTACAGCGTTTACAGTCTCACTACCTGTCACGGGCAGCATGACTCTGTAGAAGACAGACGTGTCTACTCTGTACAGCGTTACAGTCTCACTACCTGTCACGGGCAGCATGACTCTGTAGAATAGACAGTGTCTACTCTGTACAGCGTTTACAGTCTCACTACCTGTCACGGGCAGCATGACTCTGTAGAATAGACAGTGTCTACTCTGTACAGCGTTTACAGTCTCACTACCTGTCACGGGCAGCATGACTCTGTAGAATAGACAGTGTCTACTCTGTCAGCGTTTACAGTCTCACTACCTGTCACGGGCAGCATGACTCTGTAGAATAGACCGTGTCTACTCTGTACAGCGTTTACAGTCTCACTACCTGTCACGGGCAGCATGACTCTGTAGAATAGACAGTGTCTACTCTGTACAGCGTTTACAGTCTCACTACCTGTCACGGGCAGCATGACTCTGTAGAATAGACAGTGTCTACTCTGTACAGCGTTTACAGTCTCACTACCTGTCACGGGCAGCATGACTCTCTGTTGAATAGACAGTGTCTACTCTGTACAGCGTTTACAGTCTCACTACCTGTCACGGGCAGCATGACTCTGTTGAATAGACAGTGTCTACTCTGTACAGCGTTTACAGTCTCACTACCTGTCACGGGCAGCATGACTCTGTTGAATAGACAGTGTCTACTCTGTACAGCGTTTACAGTCTCACTACCTGTCACGGGCAGCATGACTCTGTTGAATAGACAGTGTCTACTCTGTACAGCGTTTACAGTCTCACTACCTGTCACGGGCAGCATGACTCTGTTGAATAGACAGTGTCTACTCTGTACAGCGTTTTACAGTCTCACTACCTGTCACGGGCAGCATGACTCTGTTGAATAGACAGTGTCTACTCTGTACAGCGTTTACAGTCTCTCACTACCTGTCACGGGCAGCATGACTCTGTTGAATAGACAGTGTCTACTCTGTACAGCGTTTACAGTCTCACTACCTGTCACGGGCAGCATGACTCTGTTGAATAGACAGTGTCTACTCTGTACAGCGTTTACAGTCTCACTACCTGTCACGGCAGCATGACTCTGTTGAATAGACAGTGTCTACTCTGTACAGCGTTTACAGTCTCACTACCTGTCACGGGCAGCATGACTCTGTTGAATAGACAGTGTCTACTCTGCTGTACAGCGTTTACAGTCTCACTACCTGTCACGGGCAGCATGACTCTGTTGAATAGACAGTGTCTACTCTGTACAGCGTTTACAGTCTCACTACCTGTCACGGGCAGCATGACTCTGTTGAATAGACAGTGTCTACTCTGTACAGCGTTTACAGTCTCACTACCTGTCACGGGCAGCATGACTCTGTTGAATAGACAGTGTCTACTCTGTACAGTGTCTACAGTCTGTACAGCGTTTACAGTCTCACTACCTGTCACGGGCAGCATGACTCTGTTGAATAGACAGTGTCTACTCTGTACAGCGTTTACAGTCTCACTACCTGTCACGGGCAGCATGACTCGGTTGAATAGACAGTGTCTACTCTGTACAGCGTTTACAGTCTCACTACCTGTCACGGGCAGCATGACTCGGTTGAATAGACAGTGTCTACTCTGTACAGCGTTTACAGTCTCACTACCTGTCACGGGCAGCATGACTCTGTTTGAATAGACAGTGTCTACTCTGTACAGCGTTTACAGTCTCACTACCTGTCACGGGCAGCATGACTCGGTTGAATAGACAGTGTCTACTCTGTACAGCAGCGTTTACAGTCTCACTACCTGTCACGGGCAGCATGACTCGGTTGAATAGACAGTGTCTACTCTGTACAGCGTTTACAGTCTCACTACCTGTCACGGGCAGCATGACTCTCGGTTGAATAGACAGTGTCTACTCTGTACAGCGTTTACAGTCTCACTACCTGTCACGGGCAGCATGACTCGGTGAATAGACAGTGTCTACTCTGTACAGCGTTTACAGTCTCACTACCTGTCACGGGCAGCATGACTCGGTTGAATAGACAGTGTCTACTCTGTACAGCGTTTACAGTCTCACTACCTGTCACGGGCAGCATGACTCGGTTGAATAGACAGTGTCTACTCTGTACAGCGTTTACAGTCTCACTACCTGTCACGGGCAGCATGACTCGGTTGATAGAGACAGTGTCTACTCTGTACAGCGTTTACAGTCTCACTACCTGTCTGTCACGGGGCAGCATGACTCGGTTGAATAGACAGTGTCTACGCTCTGTACAGCGTTTACAGTCTCACTACCTGTCACGGGCAGCATGACTCGGTTGAATAGACAGTGTCTACTCTGTACAGCGTTTACAGTCTCACTACCTGTCACGGGCAGCATGACTCGGTTGAATAGACAGTGTCTACTCTGTACAGCGTTTACTCTCACTACCTGTACGGGCAGCATGACTCGTTTACAGTCTCACTGTACCTGTCACGGTCAGCATGACTCGGTTGAATCGTGTTACTCTGTACAGTGTACAGTCTCACTACCTGTCACGGGCAGCATGACAGCGTTTCTAGTGTCACGTTTACAGTCTCACTACCTGTCACGGGCAGCATGACTCGGTTGAATAGACAGTGTCTACTCTGTACAGCGTTTACAGTCTCACTACCTGTCACGGGCAGCATGACTCGGTTGAATAGACAGTGTCTACTCTGTACAGCGTTTACAGTCTCACTACCTGTCACGGGCAGCATGACTCGTTGAATAGACAGTGTCTACTCTGTACAGCGTTTACAGTCTCACTACCTGTACAGCATGACTCGGTTGAATAGACAGTGTCTACTCTGTACAGCGTTTCAGTCTCACTACCTGTCACGGGCAGCATGACTCGGTTGAATAGACAGTGTCTACTCTGTACAGCGTTTACAGTCTCACTACCTGTCACGGGCAGCATGACTCGGTTGAATAGACAGTGTCTACTCTGTACAGCGTTTACAGTCTCACTACCTGTCACGGGCAGCATGACTCGGTTGAATAGACAGTGTCTACTCTGTACAGCGTTTACAGTCTCACTACCTGTCACGGGCAGCATGACTCGGTTGAATAGACAGTGTCTACTCTGTACAGCGTTTACAGTCTCACTACCTGTCACGGGCAGCATGACTCGGTTGAATAGACAGTGTCTACTCTGTACAGCGTTTACAGTCTCACTACCTGTCACGGGGCATGACTCGGTTGAATATGACTCGGTCTACTCTGTACAGCGTTTACAGTGTACCTGTCTACATCTGTTACAGTGTACAGCGTGTACAGTCTCACTACCTGTCACGGGCAGCATGACTCGGTTGAATAGACAGTGTCTACTCTGTACAGCGTTTACAGTCTCACTACCTGTCACGGGCAGCATGACTCTCGGTGAATAGACAGTGTCTACTCTGTACAGCGTTTACAGTCTCACTACCTGTCACGGGCAGCATGACTCGGTTGAATAGACAGTGTCTACTCTGTACAGCGTTTACAGTCTCACTACCTGTCACGGGCGACATGACTCTGTTGAATAGACAGTGTCTACTCTGTACAGCGTTTACAGTCTCACTACCTGTCACGGGCAGCATGACTCTGTTGAATAGACAGTGTCTACTCTGTACAGCGTTTACAGTCTCACTACCTGTCACGGGCAGCATGACTCTGTTGAATAGACAGTGTCTACTCTGTACAGCGTTTACAGTTTCACTACCTGTCACGGGCAGCATGACTCTGTTGAATAGACAGTGTCTACTCTGTACAGCGTTTACAGTTTCACTACCTGTCACGGGCAGCATGACTCTGTTGAATAGACAGTGTCTACTCTGAACAGTGTTTACAGTCTCACCACCTATTGCTGACAACAAGACATTGTTGAATAGAGTGTCTACTCTGAACAGTGTATACAGTCTCGCTACCTATTACCTGCAGCAAGACGCTGTCTGAATAGACAGTGTCTATACAGTCTCACTATCTATTAATGTCAACAAGACACCTTTGAATAGACAGCGTCTACTCTGAACAGTGTTTACAGACTCACAGACTGTGAAGGGCAACAAGACACCGTTGAATAGACAATGTCTACTCCGGACAGTGTTAGCAGTCTCACTATCTATTATGAGCAACATTGACATGGTTGAACAGACAGCGTCTATTCTGGACAGTGTTTACAGTCTCACTGTCTACTCTGGACAGTGTTCACGGTCTCACTGTCTACTCTGGACAGTGTTTACAGTCTCACAGTCTACTCTGGACAGTGTTTACAGTCTCACTGTCTACTCTGGACAGTGTTTACAGTCTCACTGTTTACTCTGGACAGTGTTCACAGTCTCACTGTCTACTCTGGACAGTGTTTACAGTCTCACAGTCTACTCTGGACAGTGTTTACAGTCTCACTATCTATTATTGACAACAAGACAGTGTTGAATAGAGTGTGTCTACTCTGAACAGTGTTTACAGTCTCACTATCTATTACTGACAAGAAGATATTGTTGAATAGAGTGTGTCTACTCTGAACAGTGTTTACAGTCTCGCTACCTATTACTGACAACAAGACAGTGTTGAATAGATGGTGTCTACTCTTAACAGTGTTTACAGTCTCGCTACCTATTACTGACAACAAGACAGTGTTGAATAGATGGTGTCTACTCTTAACAGTGTTTACAGTCTCGCTACCTATTACTGACAACAAGACATTGTTGAACAGACAGCGTCTACTCTGAACAGTGTTTACAGTCTCACTACCTATTACTGACAACAAGACATTGTTGAATAGAGTGTGTCTACTCTTAACAGTGTTTACACAGTCTCACTACCTATTACTGACAACAAGACAGTGTTGAATAGAGTGTGTCTACTCTGAACAGTGTTTACAGTCTCGCTACCTATTACTGACAACAAGACAGTGTTGAATAGATGGTGTCTACTCTTAACAGTGTTTACAGTCTCGCTACCTATTACTGACAACAAGACATTGTTGAATAGATGGTGTCTACTCTTAACAGTGTTTACAGTCTCGCTACCTATTACCCGCGACAAGACATTGTTGAATAGACAGTGTCTACTCTGGACAGTGTTTACAGTCTCACTGCCTATTAGCGGCAACAAGACATTGTTGAATAGACAGTGTCTACTCTGGACAGTGTTTACAGTCTCACCACCTGTTAGCGGCAACAAGATTCCCTGAACAGGCAGTCCTCATTCTGTACAATGTTTACAGTATCACTACCTGTAACTGGCATCAAGACACACAGCTGAATCAGAATAGACGGTGCCCACTCTGGTCAGAAGTTGAATAGAGAGTCAATGTCCACTACACATGTGAACGAACCTCCAAACACAAATCATTGTTGAAAATTAAAGGCCAATGGACACAACAGACTAAAGAGTGAGTAATCCATCAGCTGATTTGTGTCCAAACTTGCATGTGAGTGTGGGGGACACAGGGTTGGGAGACAGAGGGTGTGGGAAGAAGCCTCTGTGTGTGTGTGCGTGTGTGTGTGTGTGTGTGTGTGTGTGCATGTGCGTGTGCGTGTGTGTGTGTGTGTGTGTGTGTGCATGTGTGTGTGTGTGTGTGTGTGTAAAAGCGTGTGTGAGAGAGAGAGACTGCACTGCTTCTTCAAAGACAACAACAACAACAACAAAGCTTAAGCCCGCACGCGCACACACACACACACACACACACACACACACACACACACACACACACACAGAATAACACACAAAGATGGAAGCAATTCATCACAGACAGACACATCTCATTCATCAAGGCGACTTACTGGTCTCACAATTTCAGAACATTCATCAGATTGCCTGTCAGAAATTTTTTCTTTTTTTTTTTTTTAAATGCGCTTGCCCTCTCCCTCACAACAATCATGGAAGCAACACTGGCCTTTTCCTTTGAGTGACATTTGGTACAAATCAGCGGGGAACAATCAGCGACCCAATACTGGTAAATAATACTCGAGGGAGGTAACTTCTGTTCACATGCTGAAATGGTTATATCTATACCATTCCAGACTAATGCTGCTTACATTACACCATCATCCACGAACATGCACTTGGAACAAAACTTTACAAATTTCCCTAACAAAAAAAAAACAAAAACAAACAAAAAAAATTATCAGAGGACAGTCACAGGATCAACACACAAAAAATAATCAGAGGACAGTCACAGGATCAAATATGAAAACAACAGCACAACAACAACAACAACAACAGTACCAGATCGGCGCACCATGACTCGATGTTAGGGCATAACACAGCACAACTAAATCTTCTCAGAACAGATGATCGGAGGGGTTTTGAAACTCTGTGAGTTTAACATTTTCAGAGCTGAACCACAAATATTATCATTTTCATTATTATTATTACAATCATTACATTCATTATTATATAATAATTATTATCATTCTTCATGTCCCTTCTTTGGCATTACTAGACAGCCACACTTGTGTTTCTCTTGTCACAGCGAGCGTTTTTGCACCCCACCTGCCAGCCACACACACACACACACACACACACACACAGGGATGCAGACCAACGTTTGTGTCATATGTTTCTGCGGTGAAGGACGGACAGTTTGAATATGACAAATGGTGATTTT
>JADBJO010004902.1:27500-57500 GCA_016801955.1 Conus betulinus
GTGTGTGTGTGTGTGTGTGCGTGCGTGTGTGTGTGTGTGTGTGCATTAATTACAATCATATTCTAGAAGTGGAGGCTGAGTTACCATGTCCGCCATGCATTTATGACAATCATACTCTAGAAGTGGTGGCTGAATTACAATGTGTGCCATGCATTTATTACACTCAGGCAATGATAATATCCTCAACTGGAATAAAAGACAACAGGCTCAAGGATTCTTTTCTGTGCTGGCAGTACAACCAGCAGTGACTACACTGTAGAACCTGTCTATAAAAAAAAACTGAAGACATTCTTATTCAAATCGGGTCTTCAAATTAAAATAGGATAAAATTTTAATCAACACGTCAACAAAATACAGAGCAAGACCCAAAAAATGTTAGAACAAATCTTTAGTAAAAAAAAAAAAAAGTAGTCTCCATCGAAAAGCCTCACTGTACTGCAGTAACGGAGAGCAATGAGCCCACTTCATGTCCCTTTAACAAGTTTTAAACAAGCATATCGATGTTCTCCATCACCCTACCTCGGGGGAGAAGTTGTCCAGCATGATGACCTCACTTCCTGCTTTGATGGCCTCCAAGGCTTCCTCCACACTGCGACACTCCACTTCAATCTTGGTGGAAAACCCGCCCACTACACGTGCGTCTTTCACGGCCTGGCGACAAAAAACGCATGAAAATACAGCTATATATGATGTTTAGTTCTTAATGATTTAAAGTTACCAAAAGTCAAGCAGTGGTTCAAATCATCTATAAACACGATGTATAATTATCATCACCTTCCACTGTACCCAAAGAACAGGCATTGAACAACTTTTGTTTTTTGTTCTTTCCGAGAGCAACTCCAGAGGCCCTGATTTTGACTGCTGCAGGATGTCCAAAACCCTCCTGGGAGCCAAAAAGCTTGTCATGTACTCGTTGTTGCCTCAAGAGGACAGCTGGTTTAAATACTAGTCTGAGGCACTGGTATGTTCGACGGCCCTGGGGAAAGTGTGTTCCGCTGTTACAGGAGATGTGCCGCTGGGACACACAGCAGAGTAGCCAGTAGCAGAGTAGACAATGCACCAGGTCCTCCGTCCCTTCTTTTCCAGCTGTCTCTGCGCATGTTCCATTTCTCTGGTGTCTGAATCAAGGTTTCTGCATCAGGTTATGACAGACATTTTTGTCACCATCATTCTTTGACATTTGCGGTTATTTATTCTTGTTGTCGTTATCGTTATTCTTGTTGTTGCTGTTACCATCATCACTGATGTTGTTATCATCATTATTACTATTACTGTCATCGGCATTCCTTCATCCCTTGTTGTCAAGTCAAAATTGTATATGTATTATGTGTACGACGGACAAAATGTGCCAATGTTGTAGTGAAATCTTCAGTGCACTGTCCTCTTCTAGCGCACTTGTAAACTCTGATTTCTTTGGCTATCAAAAAAAAAAAAAAAAAGAAACAAACAAAAAGGTGTCTGCATCAGGTGTTTCTTGGTCAGCCTCCCTGCTGTTTCTTTCGGGGTTCCACTTCACAGTTAGCCAGGCACTGTCTGACAGGGGTGTCCTGAAAGTGTCTGATAAGTTCCCCATGTTCTTCACCTGATTTCATCATTTGCCAGTGCCTTTTTTCTTCTCCCAGATAAGGACGTTATCCTGCCCTGCGCTTGGATGTCCTCATGTGGATTCTTCTCAAAAGCGCACAGGGTGCATTCGCTGTGTATGTGTCATCCACGCGACTGGCTTTGGGAACATACTCTTCTGAATGAATTGTGATGGGATTTAACAGGCACACAAGATGTTATCAGTGAGTTCGTACTCGGCACCTTGGTATATAGTGTCATTTCCAGGACCTTTGATGAACGTTAAGTCAGAGGGAAAGCTCTCCTTCGACCACCTGGCCCTGTAGGGACTCAAATATCGGATCCCAGTGTTGCTGATGACGTGTGGCCAGCAGATCTTGAGGAGTTTCCCAAGGCAGCTTTCAAAGAGTGTCTACACTCTCTTCATAGTTTGATGTGGGGCAGAGTGCCCGACATCCTTGTTCCATCATCACCCTGCTCCCTGGCTGATGTCAGGGAGTAAACAGACCTACAGATCAGCGATATGAAAAGCAAACTGTGTGGTCGTTCTTTGAATTCAGACTAGTTTTCCCAAACTTCTGGATTGTTATCAAGTTTATCACCTTTTAGTGTCTGTTGTGGTTGCTGCTGCTGTTTTGTGGAAAGAACTACCCCACACGTTCCTTAAAGTCAGTTGGTATATAAACTGGTAAGCTAAGGCCACAAGTCAAACAACACACATTGTTCTTGCTAGTGGCTCCCTTACTCAGCTGTGCCGGCATGACAGCACATTTGGCAACAGCTGTCATCTCCGTTGATTATGCCGATCCAGCGTGGTTTTCTACACACACGTTAGGATTTTCATCTCTCAAAACTCACATAACACTGTCTAAAAAATTTGATACATTATCCAGAGGATGATGGTTGAATCAACACATGTGTGCAAGTTAAACAATTTTTAAAAGTTTGCACATGGCCCACGACAACTGGAAGCAATAAAGTTCAAGGTAAAAACCTGTAGTGTAAGGTAGAAAGGTGGCCTTGAGAAAAGTAAACTTTACCCAACAAGTCACCAGTGAGCATCTTTTAACCCATTCCTCATGTCTTTAAAACAAAAACTGATGCTATGTTCTGAAAACAAAGACATTTCAATACTTTGAAGCACAAACTATTCTCAGGCTACATGCTAAAAGAAAAGTCGCTGCTTTAAAAGGTCAAATGACAAGTCATTTCCATGGTGTAGTCCAGAAGTTGCCAACACTAGGCTCCAAATCCACAATGGGAAGGCGGCAGACCACGCCCCAAAACCGCCCAGGAGCTAAAGTAAGTCCAGATTTTCATGTAGGTTTTGAAAACTGCATTAATGGCTGATTGCAAGGTCTAGAAACAAAATGATAATTCACACACACACACACACACACACACACACACACACACACACACACACACACACACACACACACACACATTCATACACACACACACACACACACACAAACACAACATACACTACACACAAGAGAATAAACATACTTCTCCTCATGCCCATTTTCTTTTAACAGATTGCACATCCCTAGCAGCCATGTTATTAAACTAAAGTTCCTGTGTCACTGTCAGCCCAGCGACTTATCACCTGCGCCCCAAGAACACAAAGTCAACAATGAACACCATGTCCTCAACCTGCATAACGCTATGACGACAAAGTATGAAACATTGAAAAGGCTTTTATTACATGAAGTGGATCTGATCTGAATTTTCCACTCACTCGTCTGCTTGAAAAAAAACATTGATACAATAGGGAGAAAGGAATGTGCTCAACTGGTAATCCCCTACCCTGACAGAGCATGCATGTCCTCAACAATGGCAAACTTGTCTGCTTACTATCGTCTCCCCAGCTCCCTATCTAGTTCCTCAATCTCTCCTCTAGGAATTCAAAGGGCTTTGATCCGATTCAATGCACAGGCAACTCTACTTGTTTGAACGCTTCTATAGGAGTTACAGATTAATGGGTTCTTTGCATGATCAGGTCTATAAGCTTGCATTCAGTCCTGCTGATCATGGTTACAACTACACGAACCACTGACACCTTCATAGAGTGCACCCACAGTAGAACTGCCAGCAAAGTGTGCGGAGTGACCTGACCTTGCTTTCTTTTCTCATTTCATAAACATTAAGGTCAAACACCCCGAAAATTAGTAGGGTTCTCTGAATGGAAAACCTAAATCAATACTGTCCTTATCAAAAAAAAAAAAAAAATGAATTCACAAAATTCATGTTCGATGCAGACTCATAAGAAACCTTTTTTTTTTTTTTTTTTTTTTTTTTTTTCTTTTTTACTGATTTACATTCAGGAAGAGAAGGCAGGAAGCTGGACCAGGTTGGAAGGGGGTGGGGGCCGGGTGGGGAGCAAGAGGAATGTGATCAAAGGTGGGGTCTGAATACGGCAGAAAAAAAAAAGATGTGTCATGTGCAAAAACTATCAAACAAATGAGATAAGACATTTAGGAGGAATCCAGTACTTGTACTTAAGCATGATATATAGAGATACTTGAGTGAATATTTCTGTTGGGATGTGGGAGAATGGGTTAGTGGTCTTACATACAATCCATACGCACAACAGTACAGTATGTGAAAGGTATAGTAGAGGGAGGAGCCAGAGGGAGGAGTGGCAGCACGGTTACACTGAATAGGGTGTGCCACATGTTGCAGCAGAGTGGAGGATAGATGGGGTACAGATACAGATGTGTGTGTGTGTGTGTGTGTGTGTGTGTGTGTGTGTGTGTGTGTGTGTATGCGCGCGCGCGCGTACGATTCTGTGTGTGTGTTTCTGTGAGTGCATGCATGCATGCATGCGTATGGTGTGTGTGTGTGTGTGTGTATGTATACGATTCTGTGTGTGTTTGTGTGTTTGTGTGTGTGTGTGTGTGTGTGTGTGTGTGTGTGTGTGTGTGTGTGTGTGTGCTCCCACTGCATCTGCTGTGACCCAACCAGCATGGACACAACGAATACTTTAAGAACGATAGGCGGCATCATAGGTTGATTTATATTTTGTAGATCTGTGAATTTGTGCAAGATGGGATGTAATTGTATTAAACAGTGACTAAATGACTTTCAGTATACATGTCTCTGTCAATGTATAAGGTATGTTACACAGGCATTGTATACAACTTCTTTTTTTCTGTAATGTTCTTGTTGATCGACTTATTTAATTTCACTTTCTTAAGAAAAAATCTGCCATTTAAGATCAATTACCATCTTTTAAACTGCCATAGTACAAACTTGCGTCTATCTATGTACACATACGTGCACAGGCACACACAGGCGCTCTCACATGCATGTACACACTCACATTATGCATAGGCATACATACACATCATGACATGTGTGCACACACACTTACCCACATCCACACATGCAAACGTGCACACACACACACACACACACACACACACACACACACACACAGAGCAGTGGCACAAACCCTATATATGTTAGGGAGGTACATCCAAGTTCTGATCAGTGCTCCACCTTTGAATTTGAATAGGCAAGTGATCTGCCAAGTCGCATTCATAAGAAACTCTTCGACCAAACCATTTGCCTATCTAATTATTATTACAAAACTGTAACCCCCTCACACTGTGATCACAGAGCGCAGCAGATGTGGTGTGGCATGGAAATATATGTGTGTGTCACTATATGTGTGTGTGTGTGTGTGTGTGTGTGTGTGTGTGTGTGTGTGTGTGTGTGTGTGTGTGTGTGTGTGCTGTGTCACTCTGTGTGTGTGTGTGTGTGTGTGTGTGTGTGTGTGTGTGTGTGTGTGTGTGTGTGTGCATGTGTGCATGTGTGTATGTGTGTCAGTTATGTGTGTGTAAACATGTCTGAGTATAAGGGCCCAGAGACAGGCAGAATATAGAATACATGTTTACACAATATTTGCAATCTCAGTGTTGATGTGTGTGTGTACATGTGTGTGTGTACATGTGTGTGCACACACACGCATGTGAGTATGTGTGTCTGTCTGTATGTTTGTCTGTCTTTCGGTGTCTGCATATTTGAGTTCTTGCATCCATGAGTTTTCACACACACACACAC
Source organism: Conus betulinus (assembly GCA_016801955.1). NCBI lineage: Eukaryota > Metazoa > Mollusca > Gastropoda > Neogastropoda > Conidae > Conus > Conus betulinus. Next base: position 33,135 of record JADBJO010004902.1, read on the forward strand.
ACACACACACACACACACACGTACACACACAGATAGTTTGTCAGTACAAAACTGGCTAAAATATCAAAACCACACCAGAACCAGCTTACATTTCAAAACCAACTTGTCACTCAATGTTTGTACACCTGATCAGAACTTTCTAGATATTTTTCTAACCCACTACTACAGTACCAGGTCAATTGGAGTAGGACACATGTTTCAGGCCTTGTCACATGATTGATTTGATATCATGTCTCTCTTTGTCAGTCAAATCTTTTCCCAAACAACTCAGACTGAACATTCACTCATGCCTCGAATTTTGGTTGATACCTGGTTAAAATTGTTATGAATTTAAACATTACAGAGGAGCAGCATCAGGTGTCTATGGCAACTGCTATAACTAGGTCTCATGGCCATAAAATGTGTCCATTTACATAATATGTTCTTAATATTCATTTGGGTAACGTGGCTGAGAAAATTTCTCTGAAACTGGTAGGTCCAAAGTCATGACTGATAGTAGGTTAAGACGTTTTATATCAGTCTAGATTAGATCCTGTGTGTACATGTCTCTGTCAATGTATAAGGTATGTTATAAGGCGCTTGATCTGCGCTGCAAGAATATTCCAGTATCTGTAATAACAATCTTGGAAAAAGACATTTGTTAGTTCGGCTGTTCCTGCTGGGACTTCTTTTCATATCACACCATGGAGACTAACATTTCGTCAATCATGTTGTGTGGATTTGTGTGTAAACTAGTAATAGTTGTGTGATGGAACAACAGCACTCAGTTTCTGTGTTATTTTGTCCATCGATTTCAGTTCAGTTTTGATGTTTTAGTGGGTTTTGGTTTTGCTTTGATATTTCAGCTACTTTCAATATCATGAAGTACTACACACACACACACACACACACACACACACACATGCAGTCACACACCTACTCCCTAACATTGTAGCAGTTTGTGCTCCTTTCTCACCCTGCCTACCACACAACATAGAAAAAACATCCATCATAAGTGCAAAGCCTAGACTGAAGAATTTGTCAAGAATATCAAAACGTTATCGGTACAAACCTGCCCTATGCTTCCTGCTGTCCAGATGTGATTGTCTTTCAGCATAATCATCGACGACAGATCGTAGCGATGTGTGGATACACCTCCTACAAGCAGGGCATACTTCTCGACCATACGAAAGCCTGGTGTTGTTTTCCGAGTGCCTGCCAACTCGCCATGCCAATTGCACTTCTTTTTGATGTTCAACAACCTCTTGCAGTAAGTGGCGATACCGCTAGCCCTACAAAGGCAGTTCAAGGCAACCCTCTCACCCAGCAGCAGATGACGAACTTTACCCGAAACTTTGGCGACGACCGTTGGGGGCTCTATCCAGTTTCCCTCTGTCTCAGTCCATTCCACATGACAGTCCAGTTCTTTGAATACCGCATCAACAAACGGACAGCCTGCTAGAACACCGGGGCTCTTTATCAGAATGACTGCGGATTCTTCTTTCTCTCCAACAACAAATCCAGCGAAATCGAAGCTTGGTGTGTCTTCTTTCAGCCATTCTCTGGCCAAATGCCGTAAAGATGCTGGATTTAAGACGTGAGCAATGGCTGGATTATAAATCTTGTCCAACCGCTCGTTCGTTTTCTCGCGTTGATCCATTGATGGTTTCTCTGAACACGTTATATAAAGTCGAAGGACGGGGTCTACGTACTTTGACACATTGAACTTTTCGTCGTCTGCAATTGATAGCAGAGCGCACGCGTACACTGTATTACATCTTTTTACCCCAAAAAGGAACGAAAGAAAGCAAGAATGGAAGGGAAAAAGAAGAGAGAAATATAGACCGAAGAAAATGTGTGTGGTTTTTTTGTTGTTTTTTAAAAAAAAAAATTTAAGGAAGAAGAAGAAAGAAAGTAAAAGAAAATTCCAAGGGGTGGGGTAGACACTGAATACCAAGAGCAACCTCAACTATGCAAAATACACGCGATTTAAAACCACCAAAAACTAAAAAAGTGAATGAAGATAAGTGATAGCTCGTTCATTTTCGTTGACCCGGTGTTTTGTATCTGCCCTAAAGAAGACCTAAGAGGTCGAAACGCGTCGTGTTTTGTCTTGTGATTCGTTTGTCTGCGTTTTCTTGGCGGTTTGCTATTAATTACATTTAAAATTTAGAGAGAAAAAAAAAAAACATGATAATGTGCTATGTTCAAGGTCAGTTTCAGTTTTATCAAGGTGTCATTGCGTGGGGACGAGTTTTTATACGCTACACCAGATCCGCTGAGTTTTGAAACCACACTGCACATGATTTAAAGCTGATGATAAATTAATTTAATGACTATGATGAGGGAATTTAAGAAGAGAGGCCCTTGGCTACGACTTAACTTATTACTTACCGAAACATTACCCCCAACTTGCTGGTCAGACCTCGAGTACCTACCTATCATTGGCTGTGCCATTATCATCAGTGTGTGTGTGTGTGTGTGTGTGTGTGTGTGTGTGTTCTTGATTTAATGTCTATTCACCTTGGTGATTTTAGACCACACACACACACACACACACACACACACACACACACACACACACACACACGTAACACACATAAATAAATAGTAACAAATGCTTAAATATCCGATTACATAACAAATTTAAAGGTAAAATACCTAAACTACAAATAGTTACCAATATGACCGTTAGATAACTGATCGAAAAAGTTGTGTGTTAAGTCGGTGGAACAAAAATTTCATTGACTGTATGTTGAGAGAATATGGGTGAAAAAAAACGCCTTCAATCACTACAAAATAAAACATGATCATTACTAATTTTCCCCACAGATGCGAACAGTGTTTTTGGTATACTTAGTGATAAAGGCGTTAGTTTTCCACCGATACATGAGACATACTTTTTTTTTTTTTCTTAACACGAGATTTTATGTCACAGATTTTAAAATTCATATAGCACAACGAATATTTGTTTCGATGCTATTAAATTGATGTTTGTGTGTGTGCGTGCGTGCGTGGGTGCACGCGCACACGCGCGCACGTGTGTGTGTGTGTGTGTGTGTGTGTGTATATGCGTGTGCGCGCGCGCGCCTGCGATTGTTTGTGGGAGATGAATGTTCAGAAGACGACTCAGTAGCAAGGACAATAACAAGAACAAGAATAATCACACATACACGCGCGTGCGCGCATGCGCGAGCGCGTATGTATGCGCGGAGGACCTGCCAATGTGTGACGATTATGGACCTTTGACTGTCCCTAGTGACCATGTTTTTGGTCCTAAATGCGAATTGAATTCTTCCTACTCGCGTGCTATAGTGTGTTAGGGCCAAGAATCTGAAGAGGGATGAAGCACAGGCATTGTTTTGATGCAAAATTGGTAAACAGATATCAGGAAACTTCCGGTGAGAGACAAAACATCAACAAGAATAGATTCGCAATCAGCACATTTTCTGGTCTGAATTGCGCAGTCACAGATGCAAAGTTTAGTGTTTTTAACGTTTAAATTTTCTTTGTGGTACAGATGTTGATATCTTTGGTTGTAATTCGGCTTGAAATTGCCGATGAGTGCGAGTTTCCAGAAAAATTCAGAACTTACTGTGGTGAGTTAATTTAATTATGAACGATTTGTTCAGTACTACCTGTTAGTAACGGTATTACTGGGTAGTTATGATCCCAGAATGAATGTGTTTAATCATTTTTGTGTCTTTCTGCGATTACACAGGTCCAATTTTTCGAGACGCAATTGCCTCGAAAGATGATTTCATTCCGTCATGTTTCTTGTTCTTTCCGTAGAGTGTCCACAATCATCAAGTTGATTATTCTGACACTTTTGTGTGTATGACCGTTTTTTATCCCGCCACTAAGGCAGCCATACTCAGCATTGGAGAAGGTGCATGAGAAACAGAAGAGAGCTTGTGAGACTAAAACTAAAAGACAGAATCACCACAAATACTGATAAAGTCAAACAGAATGCAAGTGCAAAGTCAAACACCAAACAGAACAACAGCAAAAAGTCAAACACAAAAAAAGATAAATCCAGAGACACATTACACTTATCTGTCTGAAGAAAGTGATATTGAAAATGATTCTGATACGAATAATCAGATGACACAACACAAAAAGATGTCAAAGAAAAAGATGCATGTTCCGAAATAAACAGACAAAACAAATGAACAGGAAACACATCTGTAATGGTTCAACATTCTTGCAGAATTTGAACGAGAGAAGACATATGACTTAGTTTTATGACTTTTTATTCTTTTGGTCGGCGCAATACAATCTCGAGCTTCTTGCTCGTACTTTGTTAAAACCGGTGTCCGGAGTTCAATCATGGGGGCTCGTCCTCCTCTGCGCATGTCCGCCGTTAGCACTATTTCTTTAAACCGAAATACTATAGAAAATAATGTGAACGAAACATTACATCCCTCCCTGGGGTGAATAGATAAAAACTTAGAATTTTTTTTTTTTTTTTTTTTTTTTTTTTTTGTCGCGACCGGCTTTTTACAATCGCGATAAAAATGGATCAAAATACAACCCCCTGATGGACAATATAGGTTCGATCAAAATTTCGAAAGATGTACATCAGCGGATATAGTCTTTAAACTTGGATGGCGGCTGTTTTGTTCTTCGAGATCTTCGGGCAGGACCAGAAGCAGGAGACCCTTCAGATCCATGTGGCAAGGCCTGGGCAGCGGGTGGAGGCTTCCTGGCAACAGGGACATCACCAGGCAGCATCAGCTGGGGCGTATCTGGAACAGTCCTTGGGGCATGGACTGCAGCAGGTGGCACTGTCCCTGGGGTATGGACAGCAGGAGTAGCAGCAGCTAATGGAGTCTTGAAGCTTGGTTCTGCGTCAAGCTTGTCTCTGGGGACTGGTGTTCCTGAGCTTCTGGATGCAGGCGTCGTCATCACTTCTGGAATCTTTTTAAAGTGGGACGAGTTGCGGGTGATGGAGCGCCTGGCGTTGGAGGCTGTCACCATTGAACCTTGACGAGCTGTAACAGTCATGGGCTCAGGAGAAAATGGAGTAGTGAGCTTGTTCTCCTTTGGCTGCCTTACCAGAACATTGTCTCCAAGCTTGATGTCAGGATAGGATGAATTGCGAGATTCATCTGCTGCTGCTTTCATTTTCGTCTTCCCTTCTCTGTCTTTCAGCCTTATTTTGAGGTCTTGATGGTCTTGTAGACCAGAGGCTGAGGTTTCGGGAAGGCGTGTGCGAATCTTTCTCTTGAAGAGAGCTTCAGCTGGAGACACTCCCGTTGTTGAGTGGGGTGTTGCTCGATAGTTGCGTAGAAATGAGTACAGTTCTTGCTTCCACGCTTTTTTTTTCCATGTGTGCTGTTTGTATGGCTTTTTTTTTGAGTGTAGCCATCATTCGCTCTGCTCCGCCGTTGGCTTGAGGCCACAAGGGTGTGATCTTCCGATGGTGAAATCCAGAATATGAGGCAAAATTTCTGAAATCCTGAGAGTTGAAGGGTGGGCCGTTGTCTGTCTTTACAACTTCGGGAACACCATGCCGAGCAAAAATGGCATCTAGCTTAGGGATGGTAGATTTGGCGCTGGTTGTAGACATGATTTCTACCTCTGGGTACCGGGAATAGTCATCCACAACAACAAGCAGATAGTCACCCGAAGGGAATGGTCCACAGAAATCAACGCTGACTTCTTTCCATGGGGAACTGGGTAGTGGGGACATGTGGAGGGGTTCTGTGTGATTTGAGGGAGTGGTTGCGGCACAGGGCAAGCATGACTTGATTTTCGCATCAACGAATTTGTCCATCTGTGGGAACCAGATCTTCTCCCGCAGCAAACTCTTGGTTTTCACTAAGCCTTGATGTCCCTCATGTGCTATGTTGACTACTCTGTGTTGAAGAGCTTGGGGAATCACAATCTTATTGCCTCGCAATATGATTTCAGAGTTGTCACACAAAGAAAGTTCATCTCTTACAGTTTTGAAGATGAGAAAAGCAGTGATGTCTACAGAAGAGTCTTTTGGCGTTTGCCACTGGTTGGTTTGCAGTGCTGTTTTCACTGCTCGAAGAGTAGGGTCAGCTGCTGACATTTTGGAAATCTCCTCACTGGTCATGGCTTTTGGAGTTGAATGCTCAGTGATGAAATTGATGTACTCCTCTGCAACTTTGGTTTCATGGGCTGTCTTGGTATTGGCTGAGGTCACTGGATGACGGCTCAAGAAATCTGCTGGATTTTCATCTCCTGGTTTGTACTTCAGGACAAAACTGTATGACTGAAGTCGGATGTTCCATCTCTCGATCCGCGCGTTGGTGTGAGATGTTGGCCGGTTGAAGATTCCTTCTAACGGCTTGTGATCAGAGATGACTGTGAACGTCTGGCCGAAAAGGTAGAGGTGAAAGTGTTCACAAGCCCAAACTACCGCTAAAGCCTCTCTCTCTGTCTGGGAATAGCGAGTCTCTACATCAGTGAGTGCACGGCTTGCATAGGCTATGACCTTCCTCTGACCTCTCTTGTCCCTCTTGCACCAGGATGGCACCTAGACCAACAGGACTAGCATCAACAATGATCTCTGTTTTGGACTTGTCATCAAAGTATGCCATTGTCTGTGGGTTGGTGACTTGATCCTTCAGCTTGTTGAAGGCATCTTCTTGGTCCTTTGTCCATTTCCATTCAGTCCCTTTTCGCGTCAGATCTCTCAGCGGTTTTGTCACGTCTGCGTACTGGAGAATGAATCGGGAAATGTAGTTTGTCATGCCAAGAAAACTGCGAACTCCTTCCTTCGGAGTTGTTGGCCTCGGCATCTTCTTGATGGCATCAATCTTCTTCGCATCTGGAGACATGCCGTCCTTGCCGAAGATGAAGCCGTAGAACTCGATGGTCTCTTTGTTGAACTCACATTTTCCCTTGTTCAAAGTCAACCCTTTCTCTCTCATGCGATCCAGGACTCGTATGAGTGTTCTGTCATGCTCTTTCTGGTCACGTCCGTGAATCAAGATGTCATCGCTTGTGTTCAGTGCATCTGGAATGTCACTGAGAGTTTCTGCAATCATGTTTTGGAATATCTCTGCTGCGCTGGTGGTAACACCAAAGTTGAGACGTTTGTAGCGACGTAAACCAGCATGAGTAGTGAACGTTGTGATGTTTCTGGAATCTTCATCAAGTTCCAGCTGATGATATCCCGAGTTCAGATCAAGCTTGCTGAATACTTTTGCCTGGTTCAGCTGCATCAGGATGTCGTCGACCGTTGGCATGATGTGTCTTGTTCTCTTGATGGCTTGATTTGGGAGTCTCATGTCCACACATATCCGTATTTCGTCTGGATTTTTCGGCTTGGGTGCAGCAACGATGGGTGATACCCATGGTGTTGGTCCGTCAACCTTCTCTATGATATCCAGATCTTCAAGGCGTTTCAGTTCCTGTTCCACCTTCTTCCTCAGATGGAATGGAATACGTCTGTGTGGCTGGCAGACAGGTTTGACTTCAGGGTCAATGTGTAGTTTCACCTTCATGTCCTTCATCTTGCCAATCCCTTCAAAGAGATCAGGATAGGAGTCAGGGATATGATGTTGACAACTGTAGGCAAACTGGATCAACCCCAGGTTTTGTGCAGTCGATGAGCTCAATAGGTTACCCCCTGAGTGTGACCTACTACAAAGAAAGTCTCTTTCTTCACTTGAGTCTTATGCTTGACCGTAGCTGTAGCTCTCTACCAGCTATGACCAAGGGTGTAGTCGAACCATATGCGTAAATCTTCGCTTGTGTAGGTTCTGGCTGTAAGAAAGCTTTTGGGCTGTCTCCCCGTCAATGATATTGACTGATGCGCCTGTATCAATGAAAAATTTTACTGTCTTCTTGTTGACTGTCAGGTCTACAGTAGGAGTCTTTCCAACTCCAAAACAGTACTATCTCATCATCACTCTCTTGTGCTGCATCTGGGCATGGCGTTTCACCGCTATCTTGCGTCACTCGACGAACTCTTCGGCCTTGGGGCTCTCTGTTTTTGGCTTCTCTGCCTTGGTTGGATCTGCATACTGCAGCATAATGTCCTAGTTTCCCGCATGTTCTGCATCTCCTGTCTTTAGCAGGACAATCTCTTTTAGCATGTCTTTCTTTGCTGCCGCACCATCCACAGGTTTTCTTGGTGGTTCCCCTAGCTTTTTGTCCTTGAGTCTTGACATTCGTGCTCTCTTCATGAAGTTTGCAGTCTCTGCTGTCTCCATTTCTTTGGCTTGAACATCAGCTAAACTCTAACGAGCGTGCTAGTTTGAGTAGGGCTTCCAAGTTCATATCTTCTTGAAGCGCTCTGCGTCTCAGCCTGTTGGAGGTACAACCTTGCAGAATTTGGGCTTTGATCTCTCTGTCTAAGTCTGCGAATTCACATGTGGACCCCAGTTGTCTAAGTCTTGTGCAAAAACTATCAACTGACTCGTCTGCAGCTTGTTTTTCTTGACGAAACTTGAAAGTTTCAAAGTCCACACTTTTCTTTGGTTCTAAGTAGTCAGACAGAGACTTTTTGAGTGCCTTATACCCATCTTCAGAGTCATCTCCCTTTTGTTCATCAGTAAAAGTCTGCACTATGTCAAACACCTCATCACCAGACACATGCAAAAGTAAGCCTTCTTCCTAGCTGGATTGTCAAGTCCCATTGCCGTAACCATGATTTCAAACCTAGCAATGTACTTTCGCCAACGAGTACCAGGATTCTGTTCTTCACCATGAATTCTAAACTTCTCAAAGTTCGGAATAGCAGCCATTTTCACAAGAATTGAGAAAATGAGAATGATTTTCACCGACCTTAATTTCGACGTGTGTGGTGTTTGCGTAGTCTTACTGTTGTAGAGGCGTCGTCTGCTTTAAACGTATGACTGACGTCGACTGTGGTAGCCTAACGTGGATGAGTTTTTCTCTTCACCGTGTTGGTCCGGATCCTCGTCGCCAATGTAATGGTTCAACATTCTTGCAGAATTTGAACGAGAAGACATATGACTTAGTTTTATGACTTTTTTATTCTTTTGGTCGGCGCAATACAATCTCGAGCTTCTTGCTCGTACTTTGTTAAAACCGGTGTCCGGAGTTCAATCATGGGGGCTCGTCCTCCTCCTCTGCGCATGTCCGCCGTTAGCACTATTTCTTTAAACCGAAATACTATAGAAAAATATGTGAACGAAACATTACAACATCCAAAGTGAAAAAAGTTTGACACACACTACAAGAAGTGATAGAAATGTGAGAATGCCTGAGAGAATGAAGAACTGTAATGTTCATTTTGTTAAAATTCTTGTAAAGAAACAGTTTTTCAAGTGTTGAACAAGATCTATGCTGAACATTGATTTTTATGATAAATAAAAAGACAAGTGTTTTAGTTGGTGAAAAAGAATTCTATATAACATGAAAAAGAATTTTTATATAAAATCAAAAAGAATGTGTTGATCACTTGGATAATAAAAAAAAACTGAATATCAATCAGTGCAACCATTGTTTGTATATTTATTATTTAGTAAAATGTGTTTGTTAATTCTTTAGTTTATGTTTATTAATTAGATAGTTTCACACTAAAGGATAATAAGATTTCTATCCATCTAAACTTATGCATGCTTTCATAGATGTAAATTAATGTAAATGTAGTATTTAGCTGAAGAGGGGAGACGTTACATATTAATATGTCCCTTGATATTATTTATCGAAAAATATGATTGATTTGCTGGGGGCTGAACGAAGATGGCAACTTAACAGTTCTCAAATAAATATTTTAGCTGAGCCCAATGGATTTCATTCAATAACATGAATGGTTGAATGAAGAAAACAACATCGCGAAGTTTCTCTGGCAGGGGTTCAATTCTGGTTGCTGAGACTAAATGTCCAAGGAATTGCAGGGAAGACTGACCAAAAACGCATGTCATGTCTTAATATTGACCACTAAACCGTTGGAGGTCAGTGGGCTGAAAATGGTGCGTAGATCGGCCTCATGTTGTTCGGGTGAAGCACTTGCAACAAGAATGTCATCAAGATACACAACGCAGCAGTCCAGGTCCTTCAAAACACAGTCCATGAGGCGTTGAAATGCCTGAGCTGCATTTTTCAGACCAAAAGGCATTTTCAGGAACTCACAGAGGCCAAAGGGGGTGATGACTGCTGTTTTTGGAATATCTTCAGTTGCAACTGGGATTTGGTTGTAGCCTCGAACAAGATCAGTTTTGGAAAAAATCGTTTTTCCAGCAAGGTTGGTATTGAAGTCCTGGATGTGAGGAAGGGGCTAGTGGTCATCTCTGGTTATATCATTTAGTCAACGATAATCTCCGCAGGGATGCCAGCTGCCATTGCTTTTCTTCACCATGTGCAGTGGTGATGACCAAGGGGAAGATGAACGGCGGACGATACCTAGGTGCTCCATTTCATCAAACTCTGTTTCAGCAGCTGTCAATTTCTCATGATCGAGGCGACGTCCACGTGCATGCACAGGGGACCAGTAGTGGGAATGTGGTGGAGTACACCATGCTTGTTTTCTGTGAAGGATGGTACTAGGAATTCAGGGAACGCCTCTACAATTGCTTCTTAGCGGGAATTAATCTTGTGTATGTTTCTTCCTGCTTGCAAGCATGCTGGCTGTGCGGGGATAACCAAACCTCTTTCCAGGGACACCAGATGTCTGTTGGTGAGATCAATAGCCAGTCTTTGGTGAGATCAATAGCCAGTCTTTGGGTAGCAAAAAAGTCTACGCCTAGTATTGGTTGAGTCACATCGGCAATCCAAAACTTTTGAACAAGCGATGCACCCTGTCCTAGTTATAATGGGATATTTCCTCTTCCATAAGTAGGAATGGCCATTGGCAGCAACTAGACTGGGTCCTCAAGCCTTTTTGCGTTCTGCGACACTTGCAGGGAAAACAGATTCTTCAGCCCCCATGTCAACTAGAAAACTGCGTCCTGACAAAACATTAGCTACCCTGATTGTGCTACTGTTAACTGAGGAAGTTGCATGAACGTTATGAGATTCAGTAGAGTTAATGTTGACGATCTGTTTTTGATCCCGTTTCCACCTAGCTGTTCTAGGGCCATTGCACAGGGTTGTCCACCGACTTTGTTTTCACAGCGTCTCACTTCAGTTCCGAATCATGCGTGATACTTGCACCAAGTGAAAGGATTTGAAGCACTGTTAGAGGAATTTTTTGATGGTTGGTTTGATGCGGCTGCCATGAATGCAGGGGTTGGGAGATCCACTTCTAAGATGTAATCTGCCTTTTCGGCTAGAACCTTAAGCTCTTCGTTTGGAGACCGGGCAAGAATCTTCTGGACTTCCGTGGCAGTTGATTCAGAAAAAGAGCTTTGAAGAGGGTCTCTGGGTTGGAATTTATCGATTGCTTGTACTGCAATAATTCTGACGGTCGTTTTTGTCTCCCAGACCCTTCATTTGCAGAAGGGCAGTATCTTTTCTGTCGTTTTGTGGACTCAAAAGCTTTGAGTAGAGCCGCCTTGAGTGTTTCATACTTCTGAGCGTCTTGGGGGCGTTCAACTACCGCTTGTACACATCTGGATGTATCTGAGTCGAGAAGTTGTACTACATAATGAAGTTTTGTAAAGTCATTCGTAATGGGAGGTGTGTGTGTAGCAAAAGCAGCCTCCAAACGAAGAAACCATGCTGATGCATTGATTGTCCAAATTGTCCAGAAGGGGGGTGCTTTGAAGGTGACAGCTGCCACAGGTGGTCGAGGCGGAAATTTTTCTGTCTGAGATAAAGTTTGTTGCCAGATGGCATCTGCAAGTTGTGCAATGGCTTCTGTTGTCATTGACCTGATTAAATGAGTCTGTGAGCGTAGGAGTGGTCGTAGCTGGTATTAGCTGGTCACTACAAGGTCTACTCACAATTCGGGGTCACCAATGAAGCAACACAGATGCGAAGGCAACGTTTTAAATATTTTTCATAACAAGACTAAACATTCTCTGATCAACTTCTCTAACACAGTCGTTGAACAATGTGGTCATAGCAACGCTTTCGGTTTCCAACTACAATTGATTAAAAACCCAAATCGTATGCGACATTATGTCATTAGGTAAGTGCTACACGTGCTATGTGTAACATGACATCCATACCAATGGCCAAACTGGCCCTCTCTTCTGAGAGTTGGTGATGGGATTTTACATGTGTGCAAGATGTTATGCATGCATATACACATGGAACCTCGGTTTATAGTCTCATTTGAAGGACTGTATGGGAAATGGAGTCAGAACCAATGTTAACTCTGAGGGAAAAATCCCCCTGTACTGAAATGCCTCGGTGGAGATTTGAACCGGCAACCCCAAGATTATAAGTCTGGCGCTCTACCAACTGAGCTATTCCGGTTGTTGCTGTTGTTTCTTCATCAAAACCAAAGTGAATATATATAAAACCTCAGGAAATGCCAAAATAAACCAGTTCACACACACACACACACACACACACACACACACACACACACACATATATGTATATATAGGTCACACACACACACACACACACACACACACACACACACACACACACACACACACACACATATATATATATATATATATATATATATATATATATATATATATATAGGTCACACACACACACACACACACACACACACACACACACACACACACACACATATATATATATATATATATATATATATATATATATATATATATATAAGTTCAGCCATAATCATATATGATATTTGATTAATGTCCTGTACTTTTGTGTCCTTGGCGGTAACTAACCCCCTCTTTTTCTAACATTTGTTTAATGGACAGAAGCTGAGACGGTCTCTTTCATGGATTTCAGTAGGAAGTTATACCAACCTTTTGCAGTCTTGAATATATTAGGTCCAACTAATCTGGAAGTTTGCCCAAATTGTTCATGATAACATTCACAGGATAATTAAAAAAATCATCATCTTTCCTATTACTGCAGAGGAATTAGTCCTGTACTCTCATTAGCTGATTCCAATTCAATGCCACATCCTTGTTCTTCACATCACAGCCTGTCGCTGTTAATCCCATGGAAGCAGTCACTATATGATTATAATAATGTCATGAGGCAGCCATCAGATGAGACACAACACTGCTGCCAAGGCATCTTGGTGATGTTCAGTTGCGCCTGAATTAATGCTGCATACAGAATTTCCATTTAACCCTGTGTTTTGGTTGTTTTTTTTTTTTTTTTTGTTCTTTTGTTTTTGTTGTTTGTTTGTTTGTTTTAACCCAAATTCAGGTCAATCTATAACATACTAATTTATTGCCAGATTGGTTTCCCAAAATGCAGAGTGTTGGAAAGGAGGAGATGGCCTAAAACAGGAAAAGTTGCCCATTTTTGTGACATGGAAGATGAATTTTAAAAGTTTGTAGTTTCTGTAGGTTGTTGAAAGGTAAACTGATTTCAGCCTAACAAAGATTCACAGTCATTTTCGTGGTGTTGTTTGTTTTTTACTTCCCAGTTTTGAAAATGAAATTGAAAAACTTCACAGTAGTAATCTCACCATTTCACAAACAGGACTTTTCTAGTTTCTTTGTGTGAATCTGTTAACAGTGTTTTGTCACTTTTGCTGTGGTAGTGATTTATATTGGCAAAATACTGAAGAAAGGAATGTCACAATATTAACAGTTCATGACTCGGCCAGATGTTTCTTTTCATTTCATAACTCATGATATTGCAAATTGTGCACAAATGCTTTTTGATATAATTTCCTTGTGAAAGGGTAGCTAGAATACCTAAACATTCATTTGAATTGAACAGCAGATTCTAGAAATAATATGGGGTTATTCATTCGTTTACCTTTTCACCCAGTCTTTCATTCAAGTATTCAGTTCAGTTCAATAATTCTGCATCATTTAATCCACAAGGAATTTGATTTGTGGCTTAACAGGTTCATTATAAATGCTACACCGTTTTTGTCTCATAGACATACATTTTTATTTAAGCGTGTGCCTTCAAAATTTTTTGTCTGTGAAAATTTTGGGTTTACATGGTGAATGTTACTTTCAGCCACAACTTTCGACCGTGCAATACAAAGCAAAGAGTCATCCTCCAAGCCATCCTACGCCTCAGTAACCAAGCAGTCTCCATCCTCCAGCAAGGAAGGCACCCCGTCTGTGCCCAAGCAGACCTGGACCAGTGATAGCGTTGCCGAACACAGAGGCTTGAGAAGAACTCGGACATCACATTGGAATTTTTGTCCTCGCAAGGTATTTGTATTGGAGAAGTTGGGGGGGGTGGGGGGGGTGTGTGTGTGTGTGGAACAGGGGAGGGGTGTGTGATAGGGAGGTGTGTGGGGAAGACGTGATGACAGCTTCCAGACTAGGATGCTTCCTGAGTTTGGCTCTGCAACTGTTTCTTGAACTGTCAGTAGTGGGTGTAACAGGTGAATTTCATTCAGGCATCACTATACACAAACTTGTCCATTATTGGTGCCACCAGCTCTGGGAAGGAATATGGTCACAGTCACAGCTGAGTGAATTCTGGATAAATAAGAAAGAAAAGCTTTGGGAGGGTCTCATGAACGAGACCTGGCTAAGGCGTGATACACACACAGGTCAGGAGGAAAAGATTTGGGAGAGTCTCATAAAACAAAACATAGCAGATGCCTGGATACCTGGTTGAAATTGTGTTACCCACAACTGGAGTTGTCTGTGTGTGCACACGTGTGTGTGAGTTAAACTCTGGTGTGTGTGTGTATGTGTACATACTTGAGTGGCTGAGTATAGGATCAAAACAGACACTACTGAATTGGTGGTCACCTCAGAAGGGTCTAAGCAGCAGCACAGTGTCTCCTCTGGTGAGTTGCCTCAAAACTTAGTATTGCTCGCTTTCTGTGGACTACCGAAGCTGCAGCAGTTGCAACATGATGCTGTGGCTGTATGCGGCGACAGGAAAGAGCTGCTGGAAAATAATGCCACTGAAACAGAAGGTACAGGCAATGAGGCAGCTCAGAGTGGCTTCTTTCTCCTGATTTACCAGCAACACCTTTTCACTGGCAGTGGTCTTAAGCAGCACTCCTATAGCACACAGTTCACTCAGTCCAAGCACCATCCATCCATCCTTAGATTAGGTCACTATGATGCCACCCAACAGAGGAGAGACACTTCACTGCTGCTGGCATTTTTTTTTTTGTTTTTTTTTAATTTTAGGCTGAAGTAGCACCTGTGCTAATTACTGTTGAGATGAATTATGACTTCTTCATCGTAAGATTTCTTAGTGTGAAATTCAAACCGCACCCCTGGAGGAAATTGCTTCACCATAGTACAGTGCAGCCTCGTTTTTTTTGTGTAAAATGTTGATATTTGTTTTGAACTTTTTTTTTCAAGGGGGTGGAATGGTGAGGTAGCAGTGAAGGGTTAAGTGAAATTACAATTGGTCCATTTTTTTTTTTTTTTTAAATGTGGATAAAGAGATTGATGAAAGAACAGATCTTTGTTTTCAAGGGACACAAATCGGAGTTTATGTTACAGTGGCTATGCAGTATTCCATTTAAGTGTGTGTGTGTGTGTGTGTGTGTGTGTGTGTGTGTGTGTGTGTGTGTGTGTGTATGCTGGGGTGGGGGTGATAATACTAAAATTACATTCTTAATCTAGTTTTCATATCGGTCACATACACTAAGGTGCACAATATTCACTACTTTTACTCCCATTTGTAGGTATTAAATATAATTTCAGTACGTTTTTGTTTGTGTTGTAGGGAGCACTTTTTTCTGACCCAGGGATATATAAAAGTACATAATTATTATGTAACCCCTCCCCCCACCCCCACCCCTGCCACTTCCTCTTCCTCTCAAAAGCGATTCAAGCAATGGAAGAAGAAGCACAAGAAGTGGAAACACACCAGAGGGTCCCAAGAGGAGGCCAGAAAGCGCCAGCACAGCAAGTCCAAGTCGCCGGAAACCATCAAAGAAAAGCCGGGGCCAGAGAGCAGGGAGGACACTGCAGCCAAAGACCCCACCATCGGCCCTTTCCATCCAGTGAGGCGGACGGCAAGTCAAGACACCTCCTCCATTCAGGACTGTGACGAGCCGGGCCCCACCCCGGAGACCCCTGGGAAGCGCCGGCGGAGTCGAAGTCCTTCCGGGCGACAGTCGAACTTGGTTCACTTCATCAGTGGCAACCCTCACGTGGAGTTGGTCAAGGGCATGTTGCATCTGTACAAAGACAGGTGAAGGCATTAGTGAAGTTGAGTATGTGTGTGTGTGAGAGAGAGAGAGAGAGAGAGTGTGTGTGTGTGTGTGTGTGTGTGTGTGTGTGTGTGTGTGTGTGTGTTTTTATGAGCATATGCATGCGAGTGTGTGCATTTATGTGTGCATGTGCGCGTGCGTGTGTGTGTGTGTGTGTGTGTGTGTGTGTGTGTGTTCGTGTGTATGTCATTCTATGTCTGCATGTCAAATATGAAAGTGAGAAACAACAGAATTACGGGTACCTTCAAAGCAGCTTTTAGAGATTTTTTCTTTCATAGGAATCTAGTTGAATAGTCGATTATATTGACTACAATATGTTTCTTTTTAAGCAACACCGATTTTTTTGTGGCCGGTCGCAGCAAAATTTTCAAGCAGCTTTAATCCTGAAACGGCCGTGAGGGCCTGGCTGGACTGTAAACAATAGGAGAAAAATGACTACCTCTTTGACTGCACTGTGGTCTGTGTTGTTTCTGTGTGCAGCCAGATGACGCCACTGGACAAAGACGTGCCCCGCAGTGAGATGCTATGCATGATGGCCATTCCAGCTGCCTACACCATCCATGACCTCATCAAGTTCACGGCACCTCTCAAGTCAGTCCTGGGCCTTGAAAAGGCTTTGGAGGCTGGGTAGGGGGGAAGAAGGAGGGAGGGAGGGAGAACGCTGGGTGATGACACTGTGTGGGTGTGCAGGAAAACGAAAACTGTGTGGTTGGTGGCGATGGTGGTTATCATTATTATTTACCTACAGCTTTTGTTGCCATGTCTGTATCTTTCAGTCGAAGTTGCCCCCGTACTGGTTATCATCCTGGGTGGGCTTTTTGTCAAAGATGCTCAGCTCCAGACCTGTTTTTTTTTGTCTCACACTCAATCACAGATATACTTGCGTGCACACACACTCACACACTCCAGACCTTTTTTTTGTCTCACACTCAATCACAGATATATACTTGCGTGCACACACACTCACACACATACACTCACACTCACACACACACACACACACACACACACACACACACGTACTCTCACACACACTCACACACACACTCTCACACACACACACACACACACACACACACACACACACACACACACACACACGTCTCATTCGAAGGACTGTATGGGGAATAGAGTCAGAAACAGTGTTAACTCGAGGGGGGAAAAAAAAAACCCTGTACTGAAACGGCCCGGCGGAGATGCGAAGCCCTCTACCAACTGAGCTATTTCCGCTCCCAGTCAGCATTAGACGAAGAACCATCGCCAGCCTTCACTTTCCAGATAACGCTGATTGGCCTGGCATGCAGTGAGCAAGAACTCGCCCAGCCTGTTAGTACAAAACAACGAGACGAGGCACAGAAATGGGAGATGAGACACAAGGTGATGGACGTCCCCAACACAACCGTTAAAGCTGATCTACCTGTCCGTGGACAGAAGCTAGGAACTGTTCAACTCGTCGCTGACCTTGGAGTCAACATTACCAGTTGGAGGTCCAAAGCAGTATCCTCTCAAGGGCAGCAGAGACAACATGAGGTCATCCAGTCTTGAAACCTGTAAGGAAAAACAGTAACATCTCCATAAAGAAAAAAAAAACAAGGTCCCCGTGTGCAGGACAGTGTTTTCTGTGTTGTCTCTTCTTTTGATTGATTCCGGCTGTCAGACATCCAACAATTCCTGTTAAAAGTCAACCTTTTCCCTTTCCCCCATTGGTTCTGGAATTTGGGACTCCAGAAGGTTGTCACCTGTGTGCAAAGGTCTCAAAAGGGACTAAAGAAAGTTGGAAAGGAGGGAGGGTGGGGGTGGTGAGGTGGGCTGGAGTTTCAGTGTTCTTGTAAAATAATAACAAATTTTGTGTGTGTGTGTGTATTTGTGTGTGCGTTCATGTGTGCATGCATTTGAGAGTATGTGTGGCTGTATGCTTGTGCATGTGTGGTGTGTGTATATGTGTATTTGTTTGTGTATAGTCATTCTTTCAGTGGTTCATTTATGCTCTTGTTTACCATGTTCAGTGGCAGCATGGAAAGCATGCAGGTACTGAGGGGGGCAGGAGCTATACGTAACCAGTACATGTTGCTGATCAAGTTCAAAGACCAGGTGAGAGGAGAGTGGTGGGTGTCAGCTGCCCAGTTTGTGTACTATTTGCTTTTTTTTTTTTTTTTCCTTCCCAATTTTGTGTATTTGTTTTGCAGCTAGTCCCTTGAAAAAAAATATTCCTAAAAAACGAAAAGAAAAGAAAAATGAAATTTGAGAAGAAAGTAGATTAAAAACTTTTTGAAAGCTGAAAAGAAAGATGATTTGAAAACTTTGAGAAAGCTGAAAAGAAAGATGATTTGAAAACTTTGTAAAAGCTGAAAAGAAAGATGATTTGAAAACTTTGACAAAGCATCAAGAACAGTAGCGTTCTTACTGAAATCCGATGAAAGAAAGGCAACGTTATGATTGGAATGTGTCTTTGATATCGGAAAATCGCTGTGCTGTTTATTATAGAACTTGACCCAAATTGATAAACATTTACATGATAAACAAGTAGGGTAACTCTTGCTCCCATCACGATATAATTGTATGCCCATAACTCCAAACGAATGCTGAATGTGACACCAAATTGTTGGCAGTTTCTTTTGTCATGAGCAGCATTTGTTTGGGGTTATGTGTAGATGATTCATTGCCGCAAGCCACATTCATTCGAAGTTATGGGCATGTAATTATTTCATCATGAGAGCCTGACTTGCTCTACTTGTTCATCCTTCATTGTTTACTATTCCCTGCCTCAATTAAGATTTTCTCTGGTAAGTTTCTGTCAAGTTTTTGTCATCACCATCATCACTTTTGTTGTGTTTGGCACCATGTTCCAGACTTTTTGGACATGATACTTTTTTCCTCTCCCAAGAAAACAGTAGCAGGGAACTTTATTCCCAAGTGCCTTTTTTTGTAGATAAAATGCTTTGTTCGTGTGTGTGTGTGTGTGTGTGTGTGTGTGTGTGTGTGTGTGCGCGCGCGCATGCTCACGTGCATGTGTGCATGCGTGTGTGTGTTTAATTATAGGAGCACACTGTCAATTTTCATGTTGTGGGAACAGTGAGATTTATGTCGTCATTAGTCTGGGCCTGTTCTAGTGAAGGACACATTATTTCCAGACTGATGTTACCAGGTGGATGTTGGAGATTACTCATTGTAACAGGGTCCCTGTGCTTGCAGGGCTCAGCTGATGAATTTTACTCCTACTTCAACAGCCGACCTTTCAACTCTATTGAGACGGACATCTGTCACTTGGTGTATGTGGCAAAGGTGGAGATTGTCCGGGAGTCAGAGGTGACGCGACCTTTTTCTTTCTGTTTCTTTCTTCTTTGTTTTTGTTGTTGATCACATTGTTTTGTGCATGTGTCTTTTCCTTGAAATTGATATTAGAAAATTAAAAACAGCAACATTGGTGATATGGTGGCAGTATTCATGAGGTGACTATTTATGTGTGCCTCTTTGTCTCTCTCACTCTCTTTCTCCCTCAGTCTCTGTTTCTCTCTCCCTGTGTCTCTCTCTGTTTCTCTCTCTTTGTTTCTCTGTCTGTCTCTCTCTCTCTCACTGTCATCTCTCTCGATCTTATATTGTTGCCCATCTTTTACTCATCTACTCCCTCTCTTTTGCATCGTCTCCAGTATTTTTCCCTCTTTCTTATCTCTCTTTTTGTCATGTTTTCTCTTTCTGTCTGTCCTCTCTTGTTTTCCCCTCTCCTTTCCTACATTCTTTTCTCTTGCTTTTTCATCATTTCGTCTCGTCTGTGTCTCTCTCTCTCTCTTTACAAATCCTCTCGTCGTTCTCTCCCTGTTTCTTACCTCCTTCTCTTTACTTTTTTTTTTTTTCCCATGCCTGTCATCTTTATGCATTTCTGTATCTCTTGTCTTCTGCTTTGTCTCTTAGATTCTTCTCTCTCATCTTTTCTTCCCTATTTTTCTGTCCTGCTCTCCTCATCTTGTCTCTCTCTCTCCTCCTCCTGCTTTCAATTCTTTCCTTTTTTCCTTCCTTCCCCCCCCCCCCCCCTTCTTTCTTATTGTAATCTCTCCTCCCCTCTCTCCTGCTTTTCTCCTTCTGTGTCTCTCTCCTTCATCGGGGAAGTAAAAGAAACTTGACTGGAAACATGTAACCGACAGTATCTGTATAAGGTTCATGATGACTGTGTCCTCATGTCAAGCTCACTGATCTATGAAATGTTGGTGGTTTGATGCAGGGTGGTAGTCTGCCCATACCTGGACTGACGGAGCTCCCCCACTGTCCTGTATGCCTGGAGCGAATGGTGAGCACACTAGCCCTCAAATTGAGAACTGTACTATTTAAGAATGATTCACTTTACAGGCTGTAGTATTTTTGAGAACTTTACCATTTAAGAATTATTCTCTTTATGATTTTCAGTATTGTTCCCAAACCATAGTCATTTTTGTAAAAGATTGAAGTGAGTCTCTCTTCCATTTGAAGAGTTTTTTAAACTCATATGCGTACGAAATTTTCATAGCCTTGAATCCCTGTGTAGTTAGAAAAATTGTGGAACTATGAACAAATCTAAACAAATTTCTGACTGACAAACAATTCTCTTTTTGTTTTTTTCAACTTTTAGATGAAATGGTTGACAGGGTAAAGCACTATAAATTCATATGACAAGTCTTTGACGAATGTGTCAAGTTTTTATAGATAAATGCAACTGGATTACATTCAGAATTCATATTCTCTTTTAGCTTGCTATAGGGTAGGTGGTACTGCTGTGTTTCATTGGATTGTTGTTGCTGTTTTTACTGTGAATGCACACAGGCACTCAAACATCAACGCATAATATACAAGAGCTGCCAACCATCCCGCTTTCTGTGGAATTTGTTACGCTCAAACAGATGTCATTCTGCTTGAGATAAAAACATTCTGCTTGCGAAAAAAAAGAAATGTTTGTATATTCGCAGTGTTTGCGAGTGTTGCGCATCTGCCATTCGTGTACCAAAGAGCTGTTTGGAAACTGACTTCCAGTTCAGCTTCTTCGGCATCCATCATGTCGAAACGGCCTGCTGGGACCAATCAACCTTTGAAGCAGAAAGAAGAAAAAGAAATGAGAACCGAAGTGCAGATTCAGGTTGCTTTCTGCTGTCATGATGAGAGTGCAGCTGATCCCAGTCAACAGTTGGGCCTGTGAAAGTGTTCAGCCTTTGTCTGGAAGAACCTTATAGATTTTCATCCCTCCTTGGGTCAAGACACTACAGAGGCAGTGATGATTGTGAAGTGCGAATATGAGCCAGGTCATAAGATGAAGCTTAGTGACAGTGTGGTTTAAGAATGTAAAAGATCAACAATGTATTGGCTGAGACAGTGATTCTGTGAAAGCACTTGACGAAAAGAAAGAAAATAGTATACGGAATGTCATTGTTTTTTTTTTGGGTGCAGTAACGTATGCATTACTCTAAACCATCAGAAGTTCTTGTCAGTTTGAAAAGAAATATTCCTGTCAAGTCTCTTCAGAGGTTGGCAGCTCTGTGCACACACCAGCAGTCTCTTCAGACGTACACGACGGGTGTTTCAGGAGGAGTCTGTGGATGGGTGCTGACCGTGCTGTGTAACCATTCCTTCCACATGTCCTGCCTAGCCCAGTGGGGCGACACCACGTAAGTCACCTCGGTCTGTCCCCTCTCCCCGGCCACAACCTGGGCCCAGAGATGTGGCATTTCCATGGGCATTTTCAGCTGTACATTGAGGGAGGCTGTGTGTCTGAAACAGACTTCAACTTGACAGAAAACAAGTCCAAATACCAGAAAGCACAAAACAAAGTAGAAAGGACAGTTTATTCTATACATGGTACATAACAGACCAGTCCCATCCATGGGAAACAAACTTTCCACCAAATGATAGGGACAGATGACGGAAGAACAGAGTGGAATCGTATCTTCATGACATCTCCAGAGTTTCATATGAAACCGAGAAGCTTTAAAAGCATATTCAAGCTTTACTTTTTAAACAAAATGTCACAACTGTGTACTCAACGGACGTCTCCTTGCTTTGCCACGAAGTTGCAACCATTACCGCTGCACTTGGTATGTTGGCGTTGACACAGTTTAGATTTGCTTGTCAATTTTGAGCAGGAAGAAGAGATGATTCTGAGAAATTACTGTATATATAAAGTGTGAAAACGTATCTGTTTTTTTTTTTAGCTATCCCCAAACGAACAACAACAAAAAAAGAAATAAAAGAACTACGTCTTGCAAAAATATCCACAGGTGACTACAGTGTTCTCGAAAAGCAGGGACGATACCACTGGAGTTTTGGGTTATGACTGAAAAAAAATATACAGAGCTGAAGAAAAAAAATTGTAAATTTTTTTTCCAGAGTGATCGCTTGTGACTTAAAGGTCAAGATTTGAAACCTAGTCTAATTGTCTTTATCAGTTAACATGTGCTGGACATTACTTCTTCTTCTGCGGTCAGTTCTTTCGGTTGCATCAGATCTTCAATCCTGTTGCTATGATAAAACCCCCACAGTCTTCTCGAGGTCTTGACACCTGCCCCAAAGCTGCATCTGCAATTCTGCACCCTCCGGCCAGGTTTGGAATGTTTATAAGCTGGACAGTGTTGGAGGATGTGTTCTGGTGTCTGAGGACATTCAACTGTGTGGACAATTCTAATTCAGCTGAGGAGGGTTCAGCAGTCAGCAGTGGCCAGTGCTCAGTCTGAAGAGGATTGTTTGCTGGTGTGTCTGGAGCTGAAGGACTGGATCAGCACCACTGTCTGCACCCCAACCTTCTCTTCCGCTGGTTTTGATACTGGTTGTGGATGATAGTTTTGGCCTCTCTGTAGGTCACTGGGGGTGCTGAACTGCTGCTGGACATGACACTTGTGGCTGCTTTGCACAGCTGGTGTCTGTTCTCATTGTTCTGTGTGTGCAACCATGCATGTCTCAGTTTACTTAACATCCACCTGGCAGAGCAGTTGAGAACTGAGCTTAACCAACACAGCTCAGACAACAACTTCATTTTTTTTTTGTTTCTGTAACATCATTTTGAGTGGATTGTCAAGATGAGGTTCCAGTCCAGTTGGAAATGTTTCAGGTTTTATTTTTTCTTTTCTAAAGCAGTCAGCCCAGTGTCTTTTATCTGACGCTCAGCTGACTGCTGACCCCTCAGTGCAGTTGTACACCTACCTCCTCACAGTGAAAAAAAAAAAATCTGTGAAAAGGATACATTGGCACTGCAACATTTGCTTCCATTTATTATTACTTTCATATTACATTTTTTCGCATCAGGCTAAACCAATATGTTTTTAAAAAAAAAATATATGACAAAGAAATGCAATGTGATTCTTTTCACATGAAAAAGTCCCCCAAACTTGTTTGTTTCATTATCTTTGGTATAGTAGCAGGTTCATAGGTACTTTCTGTGAAGGGACTTTATTGTGCCTTCGGGAACGGAAGCTGCCTCCCCCTGGGTCCCTGATTCAAACCATTAGTGTCACCAGTGAATGGTGTCCTGCCTTGCTGGGTCAGAAGAGCACTGCTGCGCACCACTGAAATGACTGCAGTGTCTCCACCAGTGGGTGGCCTTGTGACAGCCTCATACCGATTGCCGTCTGTGGACTGTGGTAGTAGTGTAGTCATGAACATGGTTGTGGATGAAAGCAAAAGATACAAGAGGAAAAAAAAATGAAACCAAGCTCAAAAAAAAAAAAAAAAAAAAAAAAAAGTACAAACAATACAAAACAAAACAAAAAATGTACTATGTTTTATTTTTGTGGGTTCTAAAAATCTCCCAAAAGATGTTATGTAAGGATTTGTAAAACCACCTCTTCTGTTTAAGATGTGGAACCCTCTGTGCATAGGTGCTGTATGAACTGGGTCTCTTTGGAACTGTGGTAAACACTTCCTGTTTGTGCTTCAAACAGATGCCCTGTGTGTCGCTACTGCCAGACGCCAGAAGAGGTGCCAGACCAGCGCTGCATGCAGTGTGGGTCACAGGAGGTAAGGTTATCTCAGGGCAGCCAGGAGAGAGAAATGGGGAGAAAGCAGCCGAAATCAAAATGGAAAGTGACAAAAGGGAGGGGAAACTGGGAGGGGAAAAGAAGGATCAGCACACATGTCTGTGTGTGAGAGAGAGAGAGAGAGAGAGAGATGGGCATTGGCATGTTTGTTCTTATGTATGACAGATGAGGAGAGCAGTTTATTATACATGGGTTTTGTCTTTATTGAAATCTGGCGAGTAAACCTTAGTTGAAAAGGAA